>CM052135.1:5755531-5788781 GCA_028454255.1 Halictus ligatus
GTATCAAACAGTCTGCGGGGGTACGTGTTAATGGAGAGTTTCATTTTCGGAACGGTTAGTCGAAAGCGGGAGAGTGGAGGCTCGTTTTATTGTAATTCCTGATGGTACTTAAAGACAAAGTAAAAAATTTGAAGCGTATCTTTATCAAAGAAACGACGAGCACGGAGGGGTGGAAGGAGCTAAGAAAATGATGGGACCAACGGTAAGTAGAATAGCCGAGGGGGGGAATCTGACGTTGAAGAGGGGGAGGGGTAAGAATGAAAGGGAGGACTTTGGCATTTATCCCTTATCCCGCGGCTAAAATTGAACGCGAACGAAATTTCTTCCGCGGGATGAGTGCCACGACACCTCGGGGGAGAAGAGGGGAAAAAGGAAGGGGAGAGAGAGAAGGACGAAAGGAAAGAAGGTAATTGGTCTGGATAGAGGGCGCTCTCATTGCCGGTTTTCAAGCAATTCCAGACAAAGGCTTTGGCCGCCCTCGAGCTTGCGTGCCTCTGTAATCCTTACTTCTTGGGACCAGCCATGTCCTTTCGGTTAGCCTGCAGCATTCGCCTCCTGCGCGTTTCAACAAATTTTTAGCTAGTTTCCTCTTCCCCAGCTAATCCACGGCAAGCATATAGTTTTCAAGATTCGGATCTCTTCTGTGAATTACAACTACAGCGGGGCTCTAATTATTAGGATATTCTGTAATAAATCTTTAATGCACCTACAAATCGTGTGAGTCCATTTTTTGATATACAATATAAACAAAGTAACACCACGTTTCTAGAATTAAACACTTAAGGAACAAGTGAAATGTGTTCAAAGTTCACAGAACTTTTCATTGCTTAATAAATTTCTCAATATCGCATGATTAGCTGTTTTGACTCACGCCCATTTCTCCATAAAATGATTGAAACGTACGATTTCACCTTAAATCGATGAGTTCTTAAATGGGAACTTAATAACTATTAATTTTTCTTATTATTTTCATGCAGGTTTCCTTTGAATAATACACTACTCTAATTCTATAGTATTTAAGGTTTCCTTTTTAATAAATCTCAGTAGAATTATTTTTCACAGAACACGATCGTCATATTTGTATAAATACTATGCCCTGTATAATGTGGATCCAATCATCTGTATTCTACATTATACGAAAATTGCCTATAGATAATAAGTAGACAGCGGATTTAATGAATTTATGGAAAAATGTGTAGGTGTAATTTAAAACAGTGAAAACATTAGAAGAATTTAAACATACTGTTGTGTTGTTAAACCTGTTAAACCTATTAAATATATTAAGAAAGGAAATAAATTTCCATTTCACTCCAGTTTGTTGCATAAAGATCCGCTGTCTAATAATCAGAGGGGAAATCAGTATAAAGGAAAAAAAAAACTTTTCTCTTGAGAGATTAAAAGGTTTTATTGTCCATACAATGTACATATTTAACACTAATTATTCTCCCGTATAAAGACACGGATTGTTGTCAGACAACAGCAAATATTATAGAAAAATAGGCGGTAGACTAAAGTTTTAAATAAAATCTTAGAAAATTCATACAATAGCTGTTGTAACGGATTTGAAAAAAGAAATAATAACAATTAAGAGAAAAGTCCATATTCCAAGGTCATCGAAATCGGTGAAGTTGCCCCTTTTTTGTACAATTATTAATAGGTTCAACTATTTCCTAAGTAACAGTGAATGCGATCATCCACTAAAATTTTGCATTAATTAGTAACTCTAGTTTAGGTGACTATTAAAATATATATATTCCAACGTGTATTACCTGATGTCATCATGAACGTATGAATTTGAAATAACTGGATTAAAAACCCAATGATTCGTATAATACGAAAATGTAACATTAACGCTAAATTCCATTTGCGGCAAAACGTTAATCGACGGAAAAAATAGCTTTCACTATGACTCAGAGAATATATTTTCTGACCACAGGGTATATACATGTGTATTTTATAATAGCGGAAAGATTATTTCAATTCCACCACAAATGATTATTACGTACGTATGTGCGCGTGTTCAATGGAAGCGTGTCTCTTCGCTTACCAAACGTTCAAATGACATATTATATTATTCCATTTTTGTTTGAAACCGTGTTCAAGCCTTGTTAGCAGTTTTGTAACATTCCGAACGCGCAACTGGTTCATAATCTTCCTTTGATAGGAACTCCTAACTCCACTCGGCAAACGGCGCATATGGGTTAGGGGGTCGAGGACTTTTCGATGAACATTTCGAGGGTGCTTTAGGGTTCTGAAGAAGAGGACAATATCGTCTAACGAACAGCATGGGAGTTAGCCCAAATCCCAGTTCCGTAAGCCACGTGGAAAATCGCGAGTTTTGGTCGCATGACGGTCAATGTAAAATAAATTAACAGATGGAACTCTGATGACACGTTTCTTGCAGTGATTCGGCTAAGTGTGCCATCCGAAATACTTGTAAACTGTTTGTAAAAATGGTCGAAACGAAAGTTGTACTATTTCAAAAGTATTGGGTTGTGGAGCGAAAGTTCGTAGCGTTTTTCAATTCAAAGATAAAATTCAGATATTTATTCATAGGTTCATTCCATCGCACGATTAGTTACCTCGAAAACGACAAAAAGTAATATACATGGAAAATATATTATTCTTAACAAAAATCTTAATTTTATCTTTGAACTTTAATTTAAAAACGTTACGATCTTTCGCTCCAACCGAATAGCTGAATCGATTTTTCTTTAAAAAATGTATATAAAAGTTTATTTAGAATAGTGGTTGACAGATTGTTTTGTTGCACACTGGGCGCTCCAAACATACTTCGCTCATGAATGTTTTAGCATGTTTTTCAATATGTAAAAATAACTATAAATTCAGTGACAGTCTGCCTTGAGCACTGACCTGTACTGCCGCTGAACCAGAAGAACAATCAACCCTTTGAGTTCGCGACAGTAAATTTAATACCTACGTAGGAACAAGAAAAATACATAACGAAGATCAGAAACTGTTTTATTCATAAACTCTTGGAAATGCAAAGACCGGGAAAGATCAGGACAGTTCAAAGTTAAATATAAATATAAGACGGTTTAATATCAAGCTCACGACCGGGCAGTTCAAATTCTCAACTATTATCTTTTCTTCTATTTATAATTTTATACTATTAATGTTCACAAATTCTTGCTGCTGAATCAATACATCTGAAGTTTCTTTACGCCATTATGGTTCACTTGACACGCCAAAAATTCTTCACTGGTGGATGGCGCAATTTAATATGTTCTCCAAATTGTTGAAATTGCATATTGTAGTGATCGATATTATTTGATAAAAGTTTTTGAAGATATTGTCTGCTAATCTATTCCTTCAACTTAAATTAACAGTCAAGAGTACCGTGAGCTTCTCAACCGAAACTACGTTCCACTGACACCATAATTTCTTGTTGTGCTTTGAAGTTTATTCAAAGGAACCAACGTGCCCCTCTAAACGAAACATCCTTCAAAAAGTTCTTCCCATCCTTCGGGTTACGTTCCCAAACTTCGGCTAACCACCGTGCACTTACACGCGCACTTGAAGTCTATCGTACACGGGGTTCTCTATTAACTCAAGCCACGCTGTACAAGTTCTGCTTGAATGTGCAAGTTTGAAACACAAGATCAAAGTACTCCGCTGATCGATTGATTACAGCCTTAATTGCGGTGCATGCATAACGATCATTTCATCTGAGCGGAAAACATTGAAATATGATCCTGTGAAAGGATAATATTTGCCCCATTAGATCGAGTATTTATTTCGCTTATAAAATGTTATTGATCGGTATCATTACCGTCACCGTCAACAATTAAAAGTAACTAGCACAATTTAAGCTTTGGTCTTCAGACTTATCAGATTTATAGGGCAAAAGTTAGGTTAAACTTCACCGCGGGAAACCAGAAATTTTTCACTTTTTTAAATGTAATCCTGTAGATTTTGGCGAGAAAATGCCGAAAATCCTGGGACATCATTGGTTCAAAAGTTAAAGTGAGATCTTCGTTTTTGACAGATTTCGTCCAAAAAATCTACAAGATTATATAAACAAAGTTAGTCATTTCTGGTTTCATCGGGTAAAGTTAAGCCAAAAATTACACGCACACAATGTACAATAATAATTATACGAAAGAATACGTTATTCATTAAAAATGTTTGCATTGATTGCAAGACACAGAAGCTAAACAAACATTTTCGCTGATGTCCTTAAATCCCTTTAATACGTTCACTGCATTAAATTGTGATTGCTTGTGACAAATGCATAAAATCCGCAGTCTAGTTATAGGTTATGTACTATTATAATATCAGTAAAATACTATATACATTAATCATACCGTACAGTAAAATTTCGCAATTAAACTTCTTAGCTCGAATAAATCAGTGTAAATATTTGCAGTTATTAAGATCGGTTGGTGTAAAAACCATATTCCGCCTTCTTTTAATCTGTAGAAATACTTCAAGTTTTAGGCGAACAATGCCGGTACAATTCATTCGCGTATAATTAAGTTCAGCATCCACAAAGGACAGCAAACGTGCATTATCATAATTCGAAACCAGTGGAGCAGAGCCTAAAGCTTATTCGGTGTGGTAACAAGTACCTAAAGTCAAAGTGATTACTAACCAATTAAAAATTGCTCGCATTAAGTGCGAGGTGCAATAGCTACATAGACATTCATTTCCTTTTCAAATCTTTAAATGTCGATCGACTTATTTTTATGATAAAAGGAATATAATTCCCGCTTTATTACTATTTCTATCTAATTATCCAAACCGGTAGCACTGTTATAATAAGTACACGCGCAATGTGCAGCGTGCAATTAATCAGTTATTAGCCTGGCATTGTGAAAGCGGCCATGGGAAATGCGTTGGAAATCCTTTTGGTGACAGTGAAGGGAATACGGGAGATCGACGGGGAATTATTACCTTAATGACCCTGCGCGAGCCGTGAATTTCATCGCGGCTCAACACGCTCCAGGACCGACGTTGCCCTCGGGCCGGGACTCGGGCCGGGGTCGGGCCGGACTCGGGCAACGTTGCCGGCGCCGCGTCGCACCGCGGCGGAACAAATGAAAACGTTAATTTGAAATTCAGCCGAGCGATCGCCACTCCTTGTGCACCGGTGAGCGCCCCGGCAACTAGGATGGGAACGGTTCGCGGCGTCGGCGTCGGCGTCGGCGTCGGTGGACTCGCTTTGAGCCAGCCGAGTCGCGATAAGGGGCCTCAGGCGCAATGAAATCTAACGAGCGACGGTGAATTTTTCTAATTTCCGAGGGCCTCTGTTGCCCACCATCCCTCTTCAGAGGAGTTGCTAAATGGCCGCGTTTCGAGAACGCCACCCCTGGAATTTCACTACCCCCCTCCGATGGAATTTTTATGAACGGCACACTCGAGATTGTTGCACGCGATAAAGTGTCGGGGCTAGCCGGATCCTTGTCAACGACCGAGTTCCTCGCGAAGCTAATCATTTTTTGTCGTCCCGAGAACTTTTCTCTTTGGCAGGGTGTAATTAGGTTTGCGAGGGTCCGCGGAGAAGTCTTTCGACGCGCCTTGTCCATTACGCGTTCGGATCTTTAGTTGTCTCTTTCTTTTCTGCTGCGTAGAATTTCAACGAATTTAGTTTGTTAAGAGGACAATCGAGGCTGACTGTCGAAACATTGACACAGGATTCTGCAGAAATGTTTATGCACTCGATATTGTAAACATCTAAATGCTTGAACGTAAAAATGGCAACGAAATGTTAACACTTTTTAAATATTTAAAAATGCTGAACAATATATTTTTATTGTTATTTACTGTGTTCAAGACGGAATGTATTGGAAACTTCCTCCTTTTCGTTCAATTTTTGAAGTGGTTGTGAACTTTCGCATTGGAAAACATTGCATTTGTATTTGAAAGAACATGAAAAATTGTTTGGTTCGGTATGGAAATATTGGAACACATACAATTTAAAATGTAGTCATCTGGATCGTCAGGAGTATGTTTCTTTCTTAAAGTACGTCGACCAAATCACAGAGCAGCATATAATGTTCATTTTAACGTATCATTTTAATATTCCAAGACAATAAACTATTAATGACTTATTATTCTATATTATTCTACGACTTCTATAAATCCTACGACTGAAAAAGTAACAATCGGTGTACGGATATTAAACCGTGAAAAATAAAATAAATTATTCTTTATGGAACGCTGGGAACTTTAATAATAAAGAGTTCTTTAATTGTACGTTTAACTGTTTGAAATTTTGTACAGCTCTCATTAAAAAGTTTTAATTCATTTAATGTTTCTAAAATGTTTAATTTAAGTTCGAGATGGATATTAATGTAGTATGCAAGAAATCCCTAAGTAATATAAAATACAAATAATTGAATGAAGGTGCATGGAAATATAATGAAAGTACAATATAATTACTTATTGCACAATTGATACAACTTACATCAGAGTTACTTAACTTTCCGTAAAACGATACATTTCTATGAAACATTTAAGCGATTAATATGTATTTGAAATATTTTTCGAATATTTCAAAAAGATATTTAACCAATACACTTGGTTATAATTTTAAATGTATTTATAATTGTAATTATATTTATATGTATAGTTATAAATAGTACAATTTCAAACATATTTATGCTACTAGGGTAGTTGCACATGCGAATGCATTTTCAAGATGCAATAGGAAAATATGTAGGTACGTTTCTCAGATAATTCTAGATGCTGCATGTGAAAAATAATAATAAATTAGTTCCCGCTACACGATTTAAGTGATTAATACATATTTAGCAAGTTTCCAAGAAAAAAGGAATTACAAATTGCAAAGACATGTTTCGAAAATCCGTGGTTTAATATACACGTATCAGTGAATTTTATGGGAGAATGTAACAAGTAAAAATCATTAATTAAAATTAGTCGAACGCATCGTTTTATAATTTCATTAAAGCAGGGACAGTAAAAATTGCGTCGCTCGTTTCTTCCATTCATCTCGACCAAAATCTTAATCTCCCTTACCATTTGACAGCGTTTCGCCTTTTGAACGTGATTGCTTTAACTGGGAGCTGTCTCGAAATTACTTTTCAGTAATTACGTGGAAATTGTAGCAAACTACTGAACGCAACGTCTGCGTTAAAAAGCTCCGTCGCGTACCGCTCGAAACTCTTTTCGCCGCTTCT
The DNA here is from genome assembly GCA_028454255.1 of Halictus ligatus. Lineage (NCBI taxonomy): Eukaryota > Metazoa > Arthropoda > Insecta > Hymenoptera > Halictidae > Halictus > Halictus ligatus. Next base: position 5,762,695 of record CM052135.1, read on the forward strand.
CTCTAATTAATCGTTCGCGGTATTATTAATTAAAAAGTCGGAGGTGCGCGATTATTCGTGCCTTTCGCGGTGTTGCCCTTCCCCGGACGGTATTTAATACCGAACGTTTCCGTGCGATCGTTTCAACAAAGTTTCGTAAACAACGGGGAACACGTGATTAATATTCCGTATTATACGACTCGGCAATTGTAATTATTTATTAACGAGATTGATGCCACGCCCGTTGCAAAATTAGTTCATGTAGGGACAACCGTCAAACGGGCGACGTGACAATTACAAACGCGTTCGCATTATCCCGTTCGAAGATTATTACGCTGCCATTGTATAATTTTCACAATAATTGCGTTATAATATTCAAACACACGCTGACGAACGTCACAAATGATCGAGCACGAGGTATTAAAATCGAAACTGCGAGAACGTTTAGAATTCTCATTCCCAACCGAGCGGCGTTATTTATTAATCCACCAGAGTCTCCTTGATTGAATTCCCATAATTTTATTACTCTTCGATCGTTGAAATTATCATTGATTGTTAGAACGTACTCTTCTCATGTTACAACGTACACCCTTCTTTATGAATTTCGTTGATTTCGTATTAAACAAAATTTTACATTGTTTGAGTGAACGAGAAAATACTAATGCAAGGTAAATTATGCATATCCACATCTACTGGTATTTATTATTGAAACATATAAAGCTATTAAATTTGAGAATTATAAATGCTACTTTCTTATTTGTATCAATTTTTATTTTCTCAAATATTTAATATTTTGGACTCGTAAAAGAAACAACGAGAGTTTTACATACAATGCATAAAAGAACACTTTGTGCTTACTGCATGTTCTTTAGACATTCTAAAATGATGATCATCTTCCCCTAATGTATTTTTTGTAATTCAGTCATCTGGTAAGATTCTTCTCCTGTCCAATATATGTCCCTGACTAGACCCGTGTTTTGGACATGCATCGTGTAGGACAGGTTTATTTACATTCCTGCTCGACCGAAGCCTCTAGAGTTTCGCTGTCCTTTTTTACGTTCATGTCAAAGAATAGTACCTCCTGGCCGATATATGTCCCTGAATAGACCCGTGTTTTGGACATGCATCGTTTGGGACAGGTATATTTACATTCCTGCACGACCGGAGCCTCTAGAGCTTCGCTGTCGTTTTTTAACGTTTGGAGTGGACTAAAGAACAGTACCTTCTAGCCAATATATGTCCCTGGCTAGACCTGTATTTCGGACATGCATCGTTTGCGACATGTATGTTTACATTCCTGCTCGACTGAAGCCTCTAGAGTTTCACTGTCCTCTTCTACGTTCGGATCAAAGAATAGTACCTCCTGGCCGATGTATGTCCCTGCCAGATCCGTGTTTTCAACATATATCGAGTAAACACTGTAAAATTCTCGATATAAGTCAACAACACTTTTCTTGCCAGCGCCGTGTATCGTTCAGGCCCCTCGCGGGGAGTACCCCGCGGTAGTGGGGAGAATTTCGCGCCTTTTATCATCCAGGTCTCGGCGACATACGCTTTTTTTCCCCTCGCATTCTGTTTCCAGGACGATAAATCTCAGCGGCCGCCTCGATACGCTGCGATTTCACCGTCGAGAAATCAACGGGGATCCGCGGGAGTTGTTCGGTCCCGTGACCCGCACCTCCATCGCGGAGTTGCCTGTTGTTTGTTCGAGAACATTCCCGGGATCTGCATGAATAAACCTCGCTTCGGGTGCAATCCCGTAACCCCGAGTTAAATTAATCAGCCGTACCGGAAAGTTTCCGTACGGCGTCGTATTATTAACGATACCGTAAAATTAATAGAAACCGTGTCGCCGCAACCATCTCGAAAATTTGTCAATCGTCCAGCACGCGTTCCCTGCGTATTCTGTTACGAAATTACGAATACACACGGCCGGCTATTTTGCCCGGTAAGACGACACCGTTCTCGTGTTACAGTAACCGGAAACTGGATTGAACGCGCGTCGACTGCGCGTGTTACTGTTGGTCGTGTCCAACAAGTTTCCCAATGGACGAGCAATTTTGAATTTACCTGACAGCCTTCAATCATTTGTTCAAGCACGATTAATTTTTTCCTTTTTTCGGTTACTGGGTATCGTTTTACATATATTTTCGATCTTCGTATACCGGCATGTTGTCGTTGAAATTTATTATTACCAAGCTGTGTTTATTTATTGCGGGTACAGAATCGAGAAATCAATTTTTCATTCTGCACAGTGCCAGTGGGAATGTTGTCATTTTGGATTGCGGATTTTACGCATTTAGGAGAAATATTAACAGAAGATAAATAAAACAGTGAGAATTATGTCGTCTCATATTATTCAAATTATTAAATGTTTATTTGCCACAAAGATGCTCGGTTTATGACTTCTATGTTTTATTTGGAACTTAACGGAGCTTGCAATAAAGTAAACAAACGTTTGTTTGATTCCGTGAATTAGTCCACGTAACTGTATACATTCTGTTTTAATGTCTTTCCTTTCTATCAATTTAAACAAAATTTTCTATTCGAAAATTTTTTGATTTTCGTATTTAAATTGGGTATCTTATTAAGCACAAACTTTCTCAGTTTAATTCTTCTGGATATGTGCAATCTGCAAAGAAATGTGTCATTGTAGGTCGATCTTGCATTCTTTTAATTTGTTAATTTCATACATTGCTCGTAATTACACGCTTCTCACCTACATAAGTAGTGTTTACTTTGGTAGTGAAATTGACTAGCTGTAATTTTAAATCGTGAAAAGATTAAAAGAATTAGAGTGTCAATATATTAGTATCATTCACCTAGGATTACTGAAAAAAGAAGAAATTCCTGCGTCACTCTTATTTCTTGCAACAGATGTAGAAAAGTTTTATTTTGCATATAGATCCGCAGTCAAAAATTCCTACATTTTGTTTTTAGAAATAATCATAAGATTTTCTAGGCAATTGAATACTAAATCTGCTAAAATAATAGTTGCTATCATTCAGTAGTAGACTGCGAATTTTATGCAATTATGGTAAAAATGTATCAGTGAAGAATTCACTAGAAAGATTTAAGAATATTGTTACCTTCTCTTCGATGTACTAAAATTATTGAAAGAAATACATTTCTATCCGACCTCCATTTCTTACAAATGACCGAGAGCATTTTTATTTTGCACATAGATCCGCAGTCTATATATTAATATTTCGCCTCAGCCCACGGATAGATAATTGCGAGACGTTTACGAATCACATATTTTCGTGGAGTGGTTACCGTGCTTCGTAAAGTGTCTTACAAACTAAAAGCCGTGAAACTGTCGCTTAAAGAGCAGAGGGAAAGAGCGAAATTAGTAGTGACAGTCAACCCCGGCGGTTTTTCAACATCGTTTCGCCCTTAATTGCTGAAAACGCGGACAATCGCTAATTGCGCCTTGGCCGTACATCCCGGGGGGTGTTTCAAAGCAAAAAGGAGCGCCATGAAAAGTGCTGGTTGTCCGTTTTCCAACGGTCAACAATGCTTGAAGTGTCGAGTCGAGTGGAAGCAGCGTGGCTGTGTGTCCGGAGGTTTCATGGTTCAATGGGCTTTCAAAGAACAACCGTGCAACCTCAAAATACCACTACTTTTGTGCATTACGTCCTCCATTATTTTTCACGGTTCGATGTTGCGCGCAACGTGAATTAAATGTTTCATATTCCGTGTTCTCGCTTGATCACATTTCGTCGTTCCGTTCGCACGCCCATAACAAAACGCCAATTATTTCCGTACAGTGCGAACAGATAGTATATTGTTTGAAACAATTGGTTCTAGAGTTTGCTTTATTACATCTCGTCCGAGCATATATCGGAATAGATGCATTACCTCTGGCAAAAAATATTTGAACAGAATCGTGTATATTACACTTAAAAGAGTCGTTCGCATTAAAAATGAAATATAATAGTATTAATAATAATAATAATAATATATACTTTATTTCAGTCGCAAGAGATTGGACTTGGTTTACGGAAACCTAATCAGTACCATAATCAAGTGACAATTATAGAATCCAGAATTAAGTGACAACTATGAACAGAAACATCTAGCGTAGGGTTAAAGAAATAGAAACACTACTTTTTGAACAAAGTTTTGAATGAAGTTGAGAGATGAATTATTATCGAAACCAGAATTATCCAAAATAACAGGAAACATGATTACCCCAAAAGTTGGTGTCGTTTTCGATTAACGTGCACAATGAAAATTCGGAATATGTAGTTTACTAAGAAAATAAAGGGTGTAGTTGAGTGAGAGGAGGCTTACCAACAGTAAAACATTAACAAACAAACGAACGCGTTGTTCGTGTATGACCGTCTTATCGAACAATATGAAACATGCACATTACGTCAGAAACTTTCGGGATAAGCTAATACTTGCGAAGGAGACTTAGCTGTGCGAAACGGAACTCCTGCATAAATATTAACCCTCGCACTCCGGCGAGTTCTAGCCGGCCGGAGACGGTGTCATTTCTGACCCACGCCGATATTTTACTACAGTTTATAAGGCGATAACTCGGGACCGGCTTTCGTCGTATTTCGGATGAAGATGAAGAAGAGGGGATAGCAATTTTTATATTTCGAAATGAAAAGCGTCGTCTTATAACCAGGGACCATAAGTGTTACAACCAAAAAGAAAAATTGTCATGGAAAACAAGTATTTCATCGACTAAAAATCGTATTGGTTACAAATTATTTAATACATTTTTTATTCACAAAAATAATTGCTCCAATCAAAATTTAATGTGAAAAACATAAGTTTTTCCAAATTTTCTCCTAACAATTACACCGTAAATCTTCTGACGCTAATTTCAGAGCAAAAACGCTAACCTGAGTTGCGGGCGCAGCGTAAATTGTGCACGCCAGTTTTGAGAAATACGGGAGTCTATATTTCTGATTTTTCCAGTCGAAAAGATTTCGAAAAATTTGTTTCCAGATTTTGAGTTGTTCTTATGGTCTGTTGATTGGTCTTGTTGTACGAAGCAATGAGTTTCACATGCTTGCTGCATCCGAAAAAGAGTAGACAACTCAGTAATTAAACAAGCAACTGAAATTCATTTTCTCGTCAATAATTATTATGAACTAGTGACAAGAAATTCGATCATCGATAAGTGTTATATCAGCGATCGAAATAAATTGCTGACATTGATAACAGTTATGATCGATCGAAATCAATTTCTTTCATGGATAACTGTTATGAATGATTGAAATAAACTTCTCTCATTGATAAGTACTTTGAGTGATCCACGTGAACATATCTCATTGATAACTGTTATGGGTGATCCACATGAACTTCTCTCATTGATAACTGTTATGGGTGATCGAAATGAACATTCTCTCATTGATAACTGTTATGAGTGATCGAAATGAACATCTCTCATTGATAATTACTTTGAGTGATCCACATGAACTTCTCTCATTGATAATTACTTTGAGTGATCCACATGAACTTCTCTCATTGATAACTGTTATGAGTGATCGAAATGAACTTCTCTCATTGATAACTGTTATGAGTGATCGAAATGAACTTCTCTCATTGATAAGTACTTTGAGTGATCCACATGAACATATCTCATTGATAACTGTTATGGGTGATCGAAATGAACTTCTCTCATTGATAATTACTTTGAGTGATCCACATGAACTTCTCTCATTGATAACTGTCATGAGTTATCCACATGAACTTCTCTCATCGATAACTGTTATGAGCAATGGAAACAGTCTTTCGACAACAGTTATCGAAGTCGATCCAATATTTTGGACACTAATAACATTTATTTGTAACCAAAAAGTATGAAAATCGATATTTTTCAATCATTTTGTTCTTCGAATATTTTTCTCTATATTTGGTGTAGATTATCTTCAATTTCCATAACAATCAACTTTTTCTGAGTGATTTTTATCGTAGAAAATTTTAGAATGACTGGTATTTTAGGTCTCTGCTCATAACGGAATAAAATTGTACGGTCGCTCGAGCTTATCCCCACCACGTCGCCCTATGACTCCGGCATAGTTAATAATCCTGTTAATCTTCCGGATCTTCAATGTTTTAGTCCAAATCTCGAGGTGTAAGTTACTTTAACTTGTCAACGAAGCAATAAACCTGCGTTTTGTTTTACGGGTGAAAGCAACTATTTGTAATAGGTCCCTTCTGCAAGTGGCAGTCGTCTATATATCTTAGATCCGAGGAATTTGCATCGATCAAATGGTTTCACGGTGCGGTTATCACAAAATATGTTCTAACAAGCACCGGGTCTTGGGGGTCTGGTTGCGTTTCCCTCGACAGTTACGAGCGTATACGCGCAGAGAAGATGTTACCTGCTGACAGGGGCAGGGGGAGGGGGGAACGACTACTACCTTACCGACAGAGGGCTTCGAAGCCATCAAGTCGTTGCTAGTAAAGAGGATGTTGCCGTGCTTCTAAGCACAGTCGGATGTCTTCTGTCCGTTGCACTTCCTCCTTCAGTTCTGATCTTCTAACTTGACTCTTCTTCGTCCTGCGAATTTATCTTCGTTGCTCCCCTCTATCGGCACTTCCTTTCGCGCTCTCTTTCCATCGCCTCGGTCCCGTTCCTCTCCGTCTCGCTCCTCATTCCGACATTCCCCGTCCTCGTTCGGCAGCGTCTTCCCTCGTCCGTTTATCCTGCTCGCATCCCCTATCTCTGTTCGGCGGAGGGCGGCAGGCAAATGACGATCTCTCAAAGTTCGGGGTCTGGCTGTTCTCTCTCGTCTGCCCCCCCCCTTCCTCCCCCCTTTTCTCCTTACACTAACCTCCGTGAACTAAAGTACTAGAAACTACAAGTTATAATTACGTCACAAGATAACTCCTACGGTCGACGCGCTCGTGTAAGTGGTCCCACATACACGCGCGCGCGGAAGCGTTGTCGCGCCGGTGAGGGTAGCTGTAAGTCGTTCCGAGGGTGGTACTATTAAAGTTGGATGTTATTGGCGGCAGATAACACGCGCGCGCAAACGTAATTGTCCGCATACGTCGCGCATTTAATATTTAGACGCTTCACGACTGGCTGTCGCGCATCGGGAAGTTCTTCCGGCTAGTAAAAGCGAAACGATACTTGTTAACCAGTTAATATTTCTCGCGACGTGTCTACGAAAGACACGTGTGCTGGATTTTCGCACATCGTGAACCGGTTGTTAAGTTCGTTGTTTATTTCGTTCGAGCAATCCTCGGTCATGTTTGGAAGGTCTTTCGTCCTCGAGCATTTCTCGAGGAATTCTCTGTATATGTCGCTGAAGCATGGCTGATAAACGTCACGGAATTATCCCCACCACCGCGGGGTATATCTCGTGAGGGGCCACTACTAATCCAATAACAAGACTTCTTTATTGTTCATTGTTTTTTTTTATGGGATGTAGGCAAAAGAAAAATTGTCTACATTTCGTTTGTTTTCAAATTCAATTAATCTCTCGGCTATTTTTAATTACAGTGTAGTAATTAATTATAGTGTAGCAATAAGTTTAGAGATGCATCTCAGTTAGGAGCAGTTCGTTCTCTTTGAACAGTGTTCGAATATAAATTCAATAACCCAGGTTAAAGTTACCATATTTGAATTTAAGTTTAACCTAAATTAAAGATATTGTATTTAAGTTCAAGTTTAAACTGATGTCTTCTTTTTATTTTCGGATGAACGAAAATATGGAAGAAAGAGGATACCATTACCAAACGTCCTAAAAGCGAGTTACAAAATATCGGAGATTTCAGTCTGGAAGATCGAAAACGAAATGGCGGCCCAACATACATTAAAGTTCACGGAATTACATATTTAATCGAATAAAATCCAAGATACATAACACAGGTGATTTCGAACACGTGTAAAATTATATAAAAATCAGTTTGATTGCCCACAAAAAAAAACTCAGAATGACGAATAGGTATATTTGGCTTCCGCGCGAATTTATGGAGAAGAATTCGTTCGACCGTGTTTCAATTTGCGATTCCTTGTTAAAACGACACAGGGACCGTCAGCAACTTGTTACTGGTAGTGAAAAATGGGTCATTTCTGACAGTACAAAGCGAAAAAAAAACGAAAGCCAGGATAAAAATCACTAACAATTGTTGAAGCTGTACTGTACCTGAAAAAAAGTGCTGTTGTCTGTTTGGTGGTATTACAAAGGAATAATTTCAATTTCAATTATTTGGCCATCTTATCTTAAAAGAATCATATGACAGCCTTAAGAACCGCGCAGTTTCGGTCACAGAGGCGGTTTAAACAACAATAACTTTTGTACTGGGACCGAATGGGATGAGAATGTTGCATGATTTTATAGAGAAGAGTGTACTGAAATTAATTGACTTTTATACAATGCGGAACTGTATCGAACTCAAAAGATACCCTTTATCAATGCTAGAAAATCTTGAAGATCCTCTTTAATTTACTAACCGTTGTTATTTCAATAAATTATGAATATTAAATTTTAGTACACGAGATATACTCTCAATATAGACAAATATTATACATTCGCAACAAAAATGGACAGATAATATCAAATAAATTCTCCAGGATATCAAAAAGAAATGAGGTAAGTTTTTCGGTGAAAAATAGGATTCATAAAACGTTGATTTTTAAATGCTTGCTCTAATCATAATTTTTAATAAATCTCGTTAGTTTCACCGTTTTCTAACAGAGACATTTAAGAAGCAACATTCGATAAACATCGATATGGAGCAAGTTGCTTTTTCCTCGATCTGGACCGCAGTGCGGCGCGGCGTTTCACCTAAATAACGTTGTTAATTCAATTAAGTGAGCGTATTTTGGGCAGGATTTAAATCTTGAATCTGATAAATTTCCCGGAGGTTGATCCAAAATGATGGTTTACACTGCTGGAATATCCGCTCGAGGTAGCATAGAATGTAGTTACAGTCTGTTCGAATCAACCCTGACCTATTGTGCGCGCACAAAGAGATCTATGTCGACGGATTAAGCGATTAAGCTCGGCTTAAACGTTTTTGGAGAAGTTGGGTCTTACACACCGCGGCCAGGTTATTTTTACGGTGGCTTCGCTCTCGGCGAAAGTCGGTAAACTTTACGAAAAGAAATATACCGTCTCTTTCCTTCACAATTATCGAAGTTGGCCCGAAACGATTTGTTGCCAGTTCGATCGAACGAATTTCCCTCTTTAATCCTTGACGAATAAGAAACTCGTTAAATCCCGCGAATGTGATTCGTTATACACGATTTTCTAATTTATTAAGAACTTCCTACCCCTTTATCACTGTATTATTAAAAGAAAAACGTTCTATCTTTTGTTTATAGTAACTGCCGACGAATTAACGTTGTTTTAATCTGTTTAGTGCCGATCAAAAAATTAAACTTGAACGAAAAATGTTGAGCCAAGCTTATGACACAGAATCCATAAATTAGATTAAGGTTTATTTATTTATTTATTTATTATTGATTTAAATTAAGTGGTTTATTTGGCAAGTACCAACCTCAGTCCGTCTTGCTTTTTCAATCGCTATTCTTCTCTACGTTCGGCATACTACAAAGAATTTAATACAGTAAATTCTCGATATATGTCAACAACGATATGCTCGATATATGTCAACAACGATATTCTCGATATATGTCAATGTCCAGGAGATATAGCGTAGCCGTGTTATGTTTACACTCCTCGACATCAGAGGCCTCTTGAGCTTCAGTAGTGGGGATAATTCCGCGACGTTTATCATCCAGGTCTTGGCGACATATATAGACAAATCACTGTACCTCTTCTAAAACTGTCGCTTGGCAGACTCGAACAGTTACGGAGAGGATACAGTAGCGAGAAAGGTGTTGGTTAATTGTCCATTTTAATTGTAGAACGTAGCTGCCACAACCAATTGACTTGAAATTGTCAGAAATTGTTCAGCATACGCCCTGTTATCGCATAAACAAAAATTTTGAAAACCCACCATCAATTTCCTCTTATATTTTTTTATCGTGCTAGTGGCCGACAAATATTAAAAAGTCGGTAATTCAACGTCAAAAAGCCGTCATTTGGTAAATAAACAAGATTTTTCATTCGTTTTGGTGAGCACCGTAACTACATACTGATCAACAAACATTTCTCGGTTCACATTAGTAGAACGATCGGGAATCATGGTAAACGTCGATCCATGTTTTTCGAAACGTACTCTGCAAAAACATACGTAGCCCATGTAATTTTGATTTTCTGTTTTTCACTGAAAGAGTCGCACGTATACTTGAAATATCAATAAACGCGTGCGCGAAATTCCGCTGCAAGAGGTTCAATAGCTTTTCGGGAAAAAATTCGTACGGGAACAGCCTCGAAAACCAGAACAGCCCCGCAAAATATAAAAGCGTAAGAATATATGGTAAGAGCGATCGATTTTTCGAGGCAGTCAAAGGTGGCGAGTTCGAGTGAGAATTGGCTTTGACTCCGAAACTCGTCGGGGGCGTTGCATTTCGGGGTGTAATGGAGTCGTCGCGCGTTCAACGAAGGTTAGTTCCCGTGACGAACGACCCGTATGGCGCCCAGAAAAATACGTGGAAGAAATACGTGGCGGAATGTTCGGCGACGGGACTGTTACCACGACGTACCCATGACCCATCACCCGGCTTCCTCCGAGTTATAAACTTCGCGTTGCTTCCCGAAGAAGTTGGCTAGGATACTGCCAGGGTGGCTCGGATGCAAGAAACGAAGGAACGTTCGCTAATGCCTCGAGCACGGTGAAGATTTTACTTCATATTTATAGACATATATTAACCCATTAGCGTCCATTGTACTCGCTTGAGTACAGGATAACAAGATTATACTTGTCTGCTTCTAGCGCCATCTAAGATTGACTATAGTTGTTTTACTATTGACTATAGAATATATTTGTCTTGCTTGTTAACTCGCATAATCTACAACCCATAATTATTGTATCTCTTGTTAAGGTAATAAAGTAAGGTCTCCTGTAAGGTAATAAAGTTTTATTTTACTACCATATTTGACCTTGCATGACCTTCAATGATAACTCGCTGAGTTGGTCGCAACACTGGCTATCACATCGTGATAAAAAAAAACATAGCATTAAATTTGAAAAAATAGAGTTGACCTTGAAGTCTCCTCTATGCCTCCACCTACGCAGAAAATGTTTGTGTCACAATATGTCGCCCTCTATACCGTGTAAGTTTTCTATATAACATTTTTTCATATAGTACCCACATTAATTATACTGATTTTTAAATCATAATGAATATTAAAAAAGAAATACATAATCTATATATTAACTGATTTTAATGAAAAAATATAATATCTCTTCTCTACTATTCATTATGCTTTAAAAATAGTTATAATGAATATAGGCACAGTAATTGGCACCCCCACGGTAATTGGGTCCCTTATTCGAATGCAAACGAAAACGAATAGTATGAAAGAATGAACAGTCGGTGGTTGTAAAAAAAAAAGAAATGGTGAAATATAGTGAAAATGGCGGCGACAAATCGTGCGTGAAGGATATTCGGTAATGTCGGTTAAAAGAAGAAACGTGTTACGGTAGACTCATAATCGGTAAAAATAGCATGATACCCCGAAGGAACGTCAAATATAATCCAGATGAACTGCGCGCCAACTCCCGTTCGTTCTTCATGTTGTGCTGATAGCATTGGACGCGTCGAACTCGTAATACCGCGAGCACCATGATGAATATCTCGAAGAAAATGCGTCCATTAACGAAAAAGGAGGAAATGGATATGAAGCATCTTCGGCTCTGCTATACGCAGACGTTTCGAATTATTCAACACACAGATACGCCGCGCAGGATGCGAAGCAGAAATTACTAAAAATAATACCTAATCTGAAATGATCACTGAGCTTCTACCACAATATTTCCAATGGCTATACTGCGCGTCTTGCCATGAAAATAGGAATTATGGACAGACTTAGGTACACTCGAAGAACACTCGAATGTGTTAACAACCCTTTTCTCTTCCAAAAATATTTCGTGAAATATAGTGTAATAACATAACCTAGAAATTACACTAGAAATGCTGTGAGAGTAGAATACATAGAATTTCTATGTATGCAAATCGATCAACTGTTAATTTAAACCTTTTACTAAATATACAGTCAGCGTAAAAACGACTTTTATTTAAAATAACTTTTTCACAATTGTACCAAACGACCTGATTTTAGAACTAAAAAGTTACTATGTTTTAAAGGGCGTACGAATACTTTGTGCACTGACTGTGGTCCACGAGGAAGAAAGACAGCAAGGAAAAATTAATCGAAGGACCTTATTATATTAATTGAAGGAAAATCATATTTTTCGGCCTTAGGGGTCATTTATCAAATCAAGCAGATTCGCATACACCCACGACTAAGCAAAACAGCTTTAAAGTAACCGACCTACGAGGACATAAACTTTTAAGACAAATCTCGTGAAGCTCGCAAGAAATGGTTGAACCAAAGACAAAAGTACTTCCTCTCATTGGGAGAGTTACCTAGCCCAGAGGAGGCCATTGTTTTAACATGCAGCAACTAAACGCAAACACGCCGTGGCTCCTCCGACTGGATTTATAGCTCCCGCCAAGAAATAAGTACCGCTATTTATTCCGGCAGCCTTAGATAAGGAGATCTTTATCCCCCGAACGGTGTCGAATAATTTATAAATAGAATAGCACAAAGTAAAATATAACATGGCCGTTCATTTAAATTCCGTATAGAACAAGGCCGGCGTAACAGGTATCCCTTTTTCTCCGCGAGCATATACGTCTTTGTCCTCGCGGCACGGCAATTAGAATACGAGCGGTGTCACGCAATACCTAAGTGGATCACGAAGAACCATCGCTCTTGCGAACTACCTGACGCCCGTGCTGTGCTATGCCGAACATATTCTTCTAACCGCAAGCTACGTGCGTTCTCATCGAAACGAGCACCGCAGTCAACGAAACCATGCCACCGCTTAAACGTAATAGCAAATTCTTCTAATGCAGTCGGACATTATTTTCTAACTAAATCTAGGATTTTCTACTGACTTTTATTCACTGGGATATGATGAAAAGGAATCTATACTGGACACTGGAACGTTACTGGAATCGTTATGCATAGAAATTTTCGAAAACTCGCAAAATTGGCCAGTAACATTACTACATTACTAATTACCCTGGAAATATCGTGTTCAGTTCAACACTGCTGAATCGCTTGTAACATTTATATAAGACATTTACAACATTTATAATATTTTATTTATGTGTTGAATCGACTAGTGAACTGACGCCTACATATTCCGAAACATTCTTCATATACAGTGCTTTCTCGATATATGTCACAAATATCTTAAAGTCGCAGAACTATCCCCGCTGCCGAGGGCTAACGGACTATTCGCTGTCTTTTTTATGTTTGGCAGTGTATCAAAGAATAGTACAATATTCTAGACGATAATTGGCCGTACCAGACTCGTGTTTTGGACATGCATCGTGTAGGACATGTGTGTTCACACTTCTCGGCCACCGAGGCCTCTAGATCTTCGCTGCTCTTTTACATATTCGACGTGAACCAAAGAATAGTATCTCCTGGCCGATATATGTCCCTGACGAGACCCGTGTTGTGGACATACATCGAGAAAACATTGCACAATTTATTACTCGAATTCAGAAATTTTAAGATATAGAAAGAAATAAATGGTTTGAGAATATGAAAGATAAAATAAGTACTATTTTGTGGTGTTTTGTTAGCGTTTATGTCCGGGATTATTATTGTTTGGATCAGATCTTATTGTTTGGATCGGAGGGAACGGGACGTTAAGCGTCAAACTGCTCCTGGCCGATATATGTCCGTGGCTGGACCCGTGATGTGGACATATATCGAGAAAACATTGCACAATTTATTACTCGAATTCAGAAATTTTAAGATATAGAAAGAAATAAATGATTTGAAAATATGAAAGATAAAATAAGTACTATTTTGTGGTGTTTTGTTAGCGTTTGTGTCCGGGATTATTATTGTTTGGATCAGATCTTATTGTTTGGATCAGAGGGAACGGGACGTTAAGCGTCAAACTGCTCCTGGCCGATATATGTCCGTGGCTGGACCCGTGTTGTGGACATATATCGAGAAAACATTGCACAATTTATTACACGAATTCAGAAACTTTAAGATATAGGAAGAAAAAATGATTTGAGAATATGAAAGATAAAATAAGTACTATTTTGTGGTGTTCTGTTAGCGTTTATGTCCGGGATTATTATTGTTTGGATCAGATCTTATTGTTTGGATCAGAGGGAACGGGACGTTAAGCGTCAAACTGCTCCTGGTCGATATATGTCCGTGTCTGGACCCGTGATGTGGACATATATCGAGAAAACATTGCACAATTTATTACACGAATTCAGAAATTTTAAGATATAGAAAGAAATAAATGGTTTGAGAATATGAAAGATAAAATAAGTACAATCTTCTGGTGTTCTGTTAGCGTTTGTGTCCCGGATTATGGCGCCAGGAGGAATCATAGTAATGGGAGCCGTGGCCACGGTGCCATACGCTCTTATTGTTTGGATCAGAGGAAACGGGACGCTAAGCGTCATACTGATTGAACGTGTCGCAGGTTTGGCAGAATGCGTACACAGACGTCTGCAAACAAGCGACTCCGAACCGTAGGAGGAGCGTGTTCCGCCATCGCGCGGCAATTCGCCGGTATATTCTATTTCGTACAGTTTACCTCCTATTTTCGTTTCGTATAACGGGCATTCCGCGCGCCCGCCCGAGGAATATCGTACTAGGCGAACTCAGTATGCAAACTTGAATTTATAATGTACAGCCGACGTGTGTAGGTACTCGCTTCCTCCATTTTTTTCTCTCCCTTCCCTCTATCCCCCCGCTATCCGTCGATATTTCGTATGGATTTTCCGGGGAACCGACAAATTCGCATGCATTTAAATTTTAGATGCTCATATACCGCTCGAGAAAATTTCCTCGATAAATTCGTGGGCGGCATTGAATGAGCGTCACTCGAAAAAATATTTCTCGAGCCCGGCGTGTATTAAAATCGCGGCATCGCCAACCCCTCGCGATAACAAAAATTTATGCGTCGTCGTTTCTCTTCTTCGCCGTTTTGTTTCCCACTCCCGTCTGTCTGTTTGTTTTTTCTTCTCGCGCGTTATCACGCGGATCATTCGATTCGTATATCCCACGAGCAATCGGTCAGATTTTCAGTCAAACAGGACGAAACACCCATTTACTGTCACCTATCCAATTACTGTCAGCCTAGACTGTTTCACTTGGAATAACGAAGAAACGTTAAGGAAGCGTTATGGAGTTAGACAGAAAATCAAATTTTGCTTGCAATCGAAACTGTAATTTGTACGATGAAGAAAGCGGCACTTCATTTCTTTTGACCATTGATTTTTGTGAGACCATCGAAAAATTTGTAGTTGATTGGAAGAGTAAAGACAACGACTAGTCAGACTCGTCATGAAAATTTTGAATAGAATCTACTAGAGTAAGGGACCCAATTACTATGGGGGTACCAATTACTGTGCCCACCTTCGATATACTTATTTTTGAAGCATAATGAATATTTAAAAAGGAGATATTCAATTCTTTTTATTAAAATCATGTAAAATACATAGATTGTACATCTCTTTTTGAATATGTATTATGCTTTAAATATAACTATAATTAATATGAGTACAGTAATTGGTGTCCCTATAGCAATTGGATCGCTTACCGTAAGTATGCATGTTGTTGATCTCCTTTAGACCTAAATAAAATTCTATTTTGTTGTAATCAATATACAATGTTTACTCGATATATGTCCACAAACGGGTCTAGCCACGGACATATAGCGGCCAGGATATACTATTCTTTCGCGAGGTACAACCCGCGGTAGTGGGGATAATTTCGCGACGTTTATCATCCAGGCCTTGGCGACATATATAGAGAAATCACTGTATAGCCTTTGGAGGAAACATAGGCATACAATAAATATGAATTTCCTTCTTCTAGGAAATTCTGAACGATGAAGAATTTCTAATCACTGTAACCACAAATTAACACACGGACTCCTGCGAGTTCTAGGCCTATGCCGGAGTCATTTCTGACCCACGCCGATATTTCACCACAGCTTTCCTTCGGAAAAGAAGGAAATCTAAATTTATTTATTTCGGATGAAGAAGAAGGAGAGGGGATAGCGATTTTCTTCTTTCGAAATAAAAAGCGTATATCGGAATAAAATTGTACACATTGACGGTCGCTCTACGCCGAACGCGACGGGTCATGTACGACCCGGAGGGTTAACTTTACAAAATTAGGTTAACACGTTGACTGCCATGTCACCCATATGTGGATGACGGAATTATTTGTCCAGGTTTTACAATGAATTTTCGTATAACGTTAATATATTCATCGCACCAAATCTGATTAGGATCTGTGAAATGCAAGAAAGTTGGAGGACTACTTGGCATCATACATTCAATGTTTTCCAATTTTCATTTCATTGAATATCTCACTTTGATTTTATGGAATTTTTCGGGTTTCTAGTTTGGCAGTGAAAGTGCGAAGCTTAAACCGAGGTCTCCCGCGGCAGTGACTTTGAAGCGACTGCTATTAATAACGCGCGTAAATTTATCGAAGAGATATCGAACAGGAATAATATTTATATCCCACCCGGTCCAGGAATAAACTTTTCCGAGCGAAAAGTGATTCGCCGAGCGGCACGGACGAAATATGTTTCCAGCGGCCGTCGACATCTACCGTCGCCGGAGACGGAATCGAAGACACATATCCGAATTTGCATCTGCAAAGGGAGGCGAGAGATTGCCACGCGTCCATTGAGCTTCTGTTTTCATCGGGCGAGGAATATTGGCCGCCACCGGTGCGGCTCTTTTCCCTTTAGAGCTCTTCTGGCAAAGAGCGTCGAGGGGGCGATATACGATGACAAAGAACGAGAAAAGTTCGAGAGGAAAGGGGGATAGGGCCGACCTGAACAGAACGTTCCAAGTTCGACAGACAGAAACAAACAGTTGCGAATATGAGAACACAGTGGCGGCCAGAAGAACGTATACATATATGTACATACACGATATGCTGTACTATACTACGAGATGTGCGCCTGCTGATTACGAAAGTGGTGTAAGTCAAAATGCCAAATAAGTTCATCTTTCTTTCTTATCGTGTGTCAAGTCGATTGACTTTACCAATCAATGAAATGAAACATTATATATTACGCCGTATATATTAAATATTACATATTATCTATTAGAATGGTAAAATATCTTTTTACCAAATCGGACGCAAAAGTCTAAATTGTAAAAGAACACACACCATGTCTAAATTCACGCATTAAGTAAACCTGAATGTACTGTAACCAGATGGCAACAAATTTTAAGTTTAAAAATGCGAGGAAAGTGTTGTAAGTGGATTATGTTAAGTAATGTTATGTCTGTATAAATATGACTTACGTTTCAAACATGTTTGGAATTTTCTAAAAATTTCTTTTACACACCATCTACAGTCCGGGACAAAAAGATCGGTCACTTTTGTTCACTTCTAAGTATGCTCGCAGTATAACACACATTTGTACATTTTGGGCACCGTATACATCGCTCCTCCTGTTGTATGCAAACACACATACGGTTTTGTGGAATTTGGCTGACGAATGTTAGAAAAATAAATATGAGCTGAAAGGCAAGCGGGACAAAATGATGAATCATGTGTTTCCGATTTCTTATTAGTTGTTACGAAACTGTCAATTAATGCAGATGCATTTAATAAATTCTTCAGTAGCGGAAAGTACAGTAGACCCCCACCACGTGTCGTTACGAGTTCTGGAACTCATGGTGGGGATTATAGTGGGAGAATATTTTGGGTTCCGTCTCGCGCAACGAGCGAGGTTGTACAGTACTTCCTAATTTAGTGTTACGATGGATCGGGAGAAAGCCCTGAATAAAAATAAAATTTAATAAAAACAATTTTCTGTTGAGACGCAACGTATTTTATCGTTCTCACAAGACACTTTGTCATTGGCATTTATCGTCTTTCCAAAATTAAATATTACATACTTATAATTAAATATTACATTATTCCATTAAATATATACAGGGTGTTAATTTTAACTCGACCACCTAAATTATTTCCGTTACTATTGAAAGTAAGAAAAAATGACTAAAGAGTGCATCTGACGGTGACGAAAACAAATCCTTCGAAGGTCATTTCAACTGTTCACTCAAGGTCGTCGCATTTGTTTTGCGTATTCACATGTACTTTTTCTAACGCGATGTGATTTTATTTAATCATTTTCTGCTTACTTTCAATAGTAGCGTAAATAATTTAGGTGCTCGAGTTAAAATTAATACCCCGTATACTCTGTCGTCCGTAATAAAGTCTTATAAAATTAATGAAAGCACTTCACGTTTGTTAATTATCCGGAGAAATATCGATCCCAAATATATTTCCATTCCGCGCATAAAAATTCGGCTGGCTCCTTAAAGAAGCTCGAGAGGTGTGTTTCAATTTTCAAAATTCCCATTGTAAAGGCCGTGTGAATATCGATTCCGGCCATTGCACTGTACGTAATCAATCACTCTGTGTATTCCCTGCGAAACTATTGATGCACAACCGACGAAACAGGCCGAGTACTCGTGGGCACGATCTAGCGTGGTTTCGAGATTCGCATGAATCGGCGATGTTCTCGACGACACCAAGGGCTTGTTGCTCGAGGGATCGAAGTCGTCTGTGCCTCGTATAAAAAGCAAGAAAACGCGAGCGGAAGGGAGGGGCGGGCAGGAGGGGGCGCACGGAAGAAAGGAGGAGGGCCGGTGGAAGAAAGGAAAAAGGGCGACGCTCGCGGCATACATATTTTATGGGGCAATCACCGGCAACCCTTATCTACGGTTTGTTCAGTTCTGTCTTTCTGTTTAGGTTCCCCGGCGCCCCGCGCGCGTCCTCGTGCTCTCGACGCCACGGACGGTTGACCCTCGAAAAAGCGCTTCCGAAAGATTTGCACGATTACTAATAAAGGAGCCGGTTCGCCGGGGGACCTATTTAGTTCAAACGGTTCGAGAAGTCTCTGCCGGCCCTACACACAAACTGTCGAAGCCCTCGTGTCTCGAACCAACTTTACGACGAGATTGGCTTCTGTGTAGGCTTGCATAAATCAATGTTATGGAAGAAGGGGGACGGGGGCGGGCCATCAATTATAAGTAGCGAGCCAGGAGTTTCTCGTTCTTCTAACTACCCTCGTATTTTTCTATCTGTTCGCGTTTCGCTAACTACAACTTCTCGTCGCCGCTGATTGCTAATGGAGTTGTATCGATTCGTCCATGTCTTACGGAACGTGCGTTATAGCCGAGGATTCGTTATTCGGAGAGGGTAGGGTAATTGTTCGAGTAGTCGGCCATCTTGAGTGTTGTTGTTATTATTATTATTATTTGAAGTAAGGAATAGGCTGATTATTGTGCTAATTCGTTAGCAGATACTTATTTTCAAGCGATTTCTTTTCAAGAAAGCTCGCTATTCAGTAGGGGACAAACAAAGCACCCTAACTGCTGTAATTTTCGAATCCCACTTCGATATTTTTACTGCCTAACTGATTTTGTTATATGAATATATATTATCGGCAATAAATTTGCAATTGGACTGGACATTTTCGTGTAAATTCAGGTTTTTAGGGAGTTTTTAGTAAAAAGAAGAATTAAGTTGTTGTAAGAAAGCAGAACAATAGATTTTTGTTCGTTATTATTTATTCTTTTTCTAGACATCATTCAGTTGTATCTGCTGTAATTACGCAAGTTACCGCGGTTTAGGTATAATTAAAAATTGGTATTCGTTTTTTATTTGAATATCTTTATGATTTATATTTATTGTTTACTGATAGCATGAGCATTTACCATTTTATTGCGTAATCAGGTGAAAGAATGTATCGCAGATTACCCCGAGAAGTATTTTCGAGCGAAACTGTCTTTAGATTACACAATTGGACGAACAATGTTACAATTAAATGTAGCGACATTAGTGAGATGGTGAAACTAATGGGTCCATAAAAAGAGATTTGCGGCAAGTAATCAAGAAAGTGAATTGCGACAGTGAAAAAACTCTTACTTAATGCCGAAGACGAGTAAGTAATTTTTCTTCGAAATTCTTTCCTCGTTCACACCAGTTCCAAAAGTATTTGAAACGTGTACTGTAACATTCGTAATTATTAATTAGTGATCAATACATATACAATTTAGTCGTAATAGCGACTTCAAATCTGCCAAAGTATTTATTTGTAAAACAAAGCAAATGGACTCTCTGCATATTACTTTCTGAATTAGTTAAAATAAAGTAAATATTGAAAACATGTAGTATATCTAGTGTATAACTATACTATACAAATAATTATAAATAAATTGAGAATAGAAATATTTGACATTTTATATACGATTAAAATGGATGAAATTATTACGACAATAATAGTGGAAACAAATATAATATAAGAAATTTCGTTTCTTTTTCAGAATATATTTAATATTAGCTAATGAGTTTATCAGTGCATTCAAAGTGTAAACATTTGGTTTTGATTTAAATATTGGATATTTAACTTTTTGCGACTAATTGTACCTTCAAGTGGTCATATTTCTATTAGATTAATTAGATTACATCCTAATTATTTATCCTGTGAAGGATGTGTATAAACAAGCACAATCCATTCTGGAAAACATTAAAACAAATTATCTGCGTTGAACTGAACAATTATTAAAATTTAGCAAATAAGTTTTTATTTGCAAATCTAAAAAACGTAATGCAATACCAACAACAGCGTGTTCTTAAACATTTAGAATAAATGTCATCACACACTTCTTTAAGAATAAAACAGTGTCTCAAAAACACTTTAGCATCCAGAAAAAAGATCGTTCCATTTGTTCGAAAATGACGAAACCTCAAAATCATTAAAAGGTTAATTAGTGTAGCCACAGTTGTGTATCCAAATCCTTGTGGAAGAAGCTTCAAGTGAAGGTCCATTTAAATCGTTATACATAAATTTGTCCACATACAAGTGTCGTCGTTAGACAACCATATCATCATCAGATCAATCTTCTCTGTTCATTATATCGATTCCTACGTTCAGTTTAATTTCGTTCGCCAGAAAAAAGATCGTTCAATTTGTTCGAAAATGTCGAAACCTCAAAATCATTAAAAGGTCAATTATTCTAGCCACAGTTGTGTATCCAAATAGTAGAAGAAGCTTCAAGTGAAGGTCCATTTAAATCGTTATACATAAATTTGTCCACATACATGTGTCGTCGTTAGACACAACCATATCATCATCAGATCAATCTTCTCTGTTCATTACATCGATTCCTTCGTTCAGTTTAATTTCGTTCACCGATGGTCTTCTCGTGCCTCTCCAAACAAAGGTAATAATCCGTTCCCGGCGTTCCGGTGTTTGCGAGTACCTCCACGCCATTCCAATCCCAACGTCTGCCCTAATCGTACAATGCGCGGCCTATAACGGCAGTTTACACGGCAGTTCTTTTCCCGTTGTTTGCTCGGCCATTCGCGGGCGCCTACCGCTAATTACGCGAGAGATAGAGAGGCGTCTATCGCGCAGTTTCTTTGACCGGGAATCGCAGTTTCCCGTAACATTGTTGCCCGTCCAATTGGCCATGACTACGGAATCGGCGCGCTAAAAGTCTGCAAGAGGTTTCTGACCGTTGATGAGCGGACTCTTTCGAGCCGTGGCCATCGTACCTCCTCGGTTCGGTCTTTGCACAACGCGGCGCAATGTGCCGGCAGGTGCTGACCATGTAAAATGCATGAAAGTCGTGTATGGCGTGTATACGAGCACTGCCGGCTGGTACCGGGGAACCCTGAATGCGGGAATTAAAACGCAATTTCCCGCACAAAGGGGACAGTTTATGCCATCCCCTCCCTTACCGCTCCTCTAGCTCTCCCGCAGTCTTCTTTCCAGCTTCTTTCTCCGTTGCACACGCGCGCGCGTGCACACATACACACACACACACTCTCTCTCTCTCTTTCTCTCCTTTTGATCTCGCCACCCTGCGCTAGCCCCACTCTTCATAGCTTACTCAGCCCAACAACGTTTATTTACCATACCATAGTGCTGCACGGTCCTCCGAACCCACCCCCGTCTTTGTATCCGCCTATAACGCAACCCCCTGGCGTCTGCTTAATGAAGCTTACCCGCGAGAGCTTTCTTTTTGCTCAATCGTTCTCGGCTACGCGTTACACGCCGCGCTCGCCTAACACCGTGTTGTTCCGTTGCGGTGAAATTTTTCTCGCTTGCTCCCCATCTCTCTCTCTCTCTCTCTCTCTCTCTCTTCGCACCTTCCCCCTTTCGAATTCCAATAAGTTTGCCCGCGTTTGGCGACCAGAGGCCACGCTTTCCTTTTATTAGAGTACTTTTTCCACGGCTTTTGTGCGTCACGTTTGCTTTGCGAGAGGCTCGAGCTTTGAGCAGTCCGCGAGCTTTGTTCCGAGGAGCAACGGAGCTTCTCGGTCTCCGTCGATCGCGAGCTACCGGGAACGGAAACCCGCTCGATTACGCCGCGCTAATGTGGGAAAGGTACCGGGGGCTTGCGGAGTGACTTCGCTCGAGCTAATATTGGTTTTCCCGTGGGAGCCACGCACTTGCGATTACCGGCTGCTTCAATTTAATAACGATACCGCTATTGTTCGGGGATTGGGAACGTTATTATGCTGGAATAAAGATCTGGTTTAGAACGTACCCCGGCTTTATTAAAATAGAGCATTATGCCTCTATGGTCACGCCACTTCGTGATAGCGAAGGGTAATGGATGCATGGAGAAGCGGGGACTTTAATTGTTATAACCGAAGAGAAAAGAAGTCGTGGAATGACAGGCATTTCATCTAGTAAAATCCTATTGGTTACAAATGTAAGTAACCGAAAGTTTGTTCTCTTGCTGGTAAATATAATAATAAATATTATAATACTACGGTAAATATTATAATACTTGTTGAGAGAAGTCCATTTCGATCACTTGTGACAGTTATCAATGAGAGAAATTTATTTCGATCGCTAATTACAGTTATCAATGAGGGAAGTCTATTTTGATCGCTTATAACGGTTATCGACGAAGGAAATTTGTAATAGACCTTATTAAATAGTACAACCTTCAAATGGTACACAATCAATTATTTAGTAAATTTTTTATTCGTAAAAGTAATTGCTACAATTAAAATTGAATGTGATAGACATGAGTTTCTCTAATCTAACGTTAATTTTTGGAGCAATAAACGCTAACCTGAGTTTGCGAGCGCAGCGTGAATTATGTACGTTAGTTTTATGAAATACGAGAGTTCATATGTCTGATTATTCCAAGTTGAAAAAATTTTTTTTGTCAAATTTTTTATTGTTCGTATGGTCTGTTGATTTTTGTCTGTTCATCCGAAAAAGAGTAGACAACTCAGTAATTAAATAGGTAACTGAAATGAATTTTCTCATGAATAATTATTATGAACAAGTGAAAAGAAATTTGATCATTGATAACTGCTGCAGTGGCAACAGTTTTTCTTCATCGATAACGGTTATCGAGGATGATTCAATTTTTGGACACTAATAACTGTTATTTGTAAGCAAAAAGTATGAGAATCGATATTTTTTAATCATTTTGTTCTTCGAATTTTTTTCTTTATATTTTGTAGAGATTATCTTAAATTTCAATAACAATCAGCTATTTTATTCATGATTTTTATCGTAGAAAATTTTTGAATAATTGTTATTTCTTATCACTGTGAAAAAGGCCATGCGTCCATTATAAGGCACTGGAATGAACTAATGATTTATTTTTTTCTATAATAATTTTAATAAGTTTATACAGAAACTCTTAAATCCCGTTTATCTTTCTACTATTTCATGTTTCTGTGTTTGTTTTTAAAATCCGTGGTGTAATTATAATACTTCAGTGTAAAAGCACGATCTTAAATTATTTCGGAAAAATCAATTGTCAAAGAAAAGTTAGAAAAGAATCACAAGTAAATCGTTGAAACTAGTTAAAGAAAGAAGGAATTAAGTTCTGGACAATTTGTTTATATAAACTGACTGGTCTTAAAGCTCCCCTTAAAATTTGCAATGATGATCTTTCGTAGACGTGAAAAATCTTATTATATTTAAGTTTGAACCATACTTAACACTTTTACACAACAAAAATTATACGAAAAACTATTTCCAGAACTTAGGAATAAATTCAGTAATTGTAAGATAGTTTTTCACTTTTCAAATGACAGCAATTTTTCGAAAAATTGTAGTATGGAAAATCAGTTAGTGCAAACACAAATTTTATTCCTATGTTTTAACGAAATGATTAATTTGTTTTATTCAAAGACCATTTGTTTCATTCTCCAAAGTTTCTTGTTAGTCATCACTAGACATCGGATATTTATGCAATTGTTGTTTTGTCTAGGCAAATTTTAGGAAATCGGAAACAAATAGGATCCAATTTTCACCTTTCTAGATCTGTAATAAACAAAAATCGTACTAAATTCTGTGGAATTTGATATTATAGGATTATTTGAAAATTTTCAGAACCCATAACTGCATAAAGATCCGCAGCCTAGTCATCACTTTCGACAATGTGATTAAATACTATTAAATAATTCAATAATTGTAATCAACCCTTTATAAAAAGAAAGTAATGTTGCTTGTTCAAGCATTAGAACAAAACAGTAAATAAAATCAGTATTTGGCGAAAATTTCTGACGCTTTCAGCTCCCAGACGGTTGAGATGGTGATAAGGCCCTTGACGGTGTTTGAAGGGTCTCTAAAAATACGTCAGAGAGAGAGAGAGAGAGAGAGAGAGAGAGAGAGAGAGAGAGAGGCCCCTAGGTAGCCCTTCCGAGAACATGTGAGGAGTCTCACGACTCCTGATGGTCTTTCTACAGCCTCTAAGCGTACTTCGGAGTCCTTGAAAGATCATCAAGGAGAATTATACGGGTTTTTGATGGCTCTCGAAGACTACTTCGAGGAAGTTTGGGAAAGTCCTTACGAGCTTTTATCGCTGCAAAGTTGTAGCTGATTTGACGAATGCATGCATCTATCTCGCACAGTGTTTTCGGCATCATAATCTTCCGGGGGTTAAAGGCCGATGATCTTACGAGAGCCTTGGCGAGTTTTAATGATAGCGGACAAAACGAGAGGTCGATAAACCCCCAAGATTACCGCCAACGTAGTCCACTTAATTAAGATTTTGAATGAACTGTGTAATCAGGTTTCAGGTCTGCACGGAGGGAGTCGTTACAGCTGTTCGAACGAATACCTTCAATCACCTTCAACTATAGCGGTTACAGAGTTTCCCCGTGCCGATAGAATTTCCTCCGTATTCCATTAACAAAACCGGTCGCACGGCAATGCCTGACAGCTGTCGCGTAATGGCATATTCCACGTCGGGATCGAGAATCACTGCCGTCCCAACTTTGATCTCTTTTGGGAAAATAAACAGCGCTTATGCGTGCGGTTCTACAAATTCAATTCGATTCGCGTCGAGGGTGGGAAGACATGGAGTGCCATCACGGGGCCAACGGTACTCAAGGAAAATCGAGTGAGAATGGCGTGTGTGAAGTGGTGAGCGCCGGCATGAGCACGGGCACGAGCACGAGCATAAACGAGCGAGCGAACGCACGCGCGCGCGTGCACGCGGCCCGGCCGCTGCGCCGGTGCGGTGCGGTGCGGTGCGGTGCGGTGCCGTTGCCGTGTAAGGGTGTAGGGTCGTGTGCAAGTGGCCCCGGATGGAAGTAAACTCGGTTAAGGGTTCGCGCGTTTTCTGCAGGCTCCTCGAAAAGGGCTACACGGAGATGTTGAAGAAGGGCTTCGGGCGACTGATGCAGCAGGTGAATCACAGAGGCCGGGTTTTAAAATGAATCCGTGCGAGCTCGAGATTGTCTTCGCTCCGAGCATAAAATAGATTCACGCAAATGTGTCGCAAAATCCTCTTCCGATTCTATTAGAAACGTCCCTCTCTTTCTCTCTCTCTCTCTCTCTCTCTCTCTCTCTCTCTCTCTCTTTCTCTCGCCCTTTGTGATTTCCCTTCCGGATTCGACAAAGCTATATATTATTGTCTGTTCTTTGTATCCGGCTTTTTCGGTTTCATCGGAACCCGGTTCAATCGTTTCCCGTTTCTT
>CM052135.1:5788881-5808304 GCA_028454255.1 Halictus ligatus
ACTTTAAATTCACTGCTGCCACTGTTGTTATACGATTCTTTAGCAATCTTACAAATATGGTTCAACAGTATCTTGATCAACCACTGAACACACACACACACACACAATGTTAGTTATCTTTCATTACGTCCTATTGATAATTGCATAGTCACCCAGTTATATACTATGTACTTTGCCTCCATTCTTTTTGCGTTCCTTCTATTACTACACTTTCGCTTTAATAAGCGAATTATTATTAATTTCTAATCTCTCTTCTGCACTGTCCGGACACATTTCTCCGTTTTTTCTTTTTTTTTTATTGAAAGCTTAACCCCTTGCACTACGATGTATTTTACGTTTTCAGTGATCAGAACTTTTTTGTAATTAGTAATTTCCTAAGGAAAGGAGAAAATTTATGTCTATCGTATGCCTATATGTTCTTCAGTAGTTGTACATTAAGAATGGCAAAATAGAATTGTATTTCGGTTCAAAGGAAACTAATAACATACATATTTATTAGGCTCTGTTCAGAATCTTCATCACGAGTCAGACTCGTGAAAGTAGTGCAAGGGGTTAACTGAAACTTCCCATAGGGGGTTATAAAGCTATTAGTAATATATGTACATCTTACTGTTAAGCATTAATAATGTAATAACCGTAGAACACATTAGTACATAAGTACATAACTTTAAATCTTTAAATTACACTGCTTGAAAAAATTGAAAAGAAAATAACATGCCTGAATAATCGGTTCATAAAGTAACGATCTGATATTTAAGGGTGGAAACAATTTGAGCTTCCTTAATTTTTTCATGAGATCAACTCTTTGTGATTCTAACAAGGTACATTGCCAAACCATATGGTTAAGATCTTGAACCTCATTACCGCAGTTACATTTGGGATCATCTATTACGTGTAGTCGTGAAAGAGATGCTGCAAGATGATAGTGATCTGCTCTACAACGATTGAATGTGACAATAAATTGCCGTGATAAACCTCTACCCGAAAACCATGGTGCAGTCCCATCTCTAACATAATACCGAAAGTATTCCTTGCCTTTAAATTGACTCTGCTGCATTGTGAAATCACTAGTACTTTATCTACATTCATGTTTAAAAAATTCCCGTAAATCAGAAAATGGAATGACAATACTCTTATTAGCTTGTTCTAGTGTAGTCGACTTAGCTAAC
Organism: Halictus ligatus; assembly: GCA_028454255.1. Lineage (NCBI taxonomy): Eukaryota > Metazoa > Arthropoda > Insecta > Hymenoptera > Halictidae > Halictus > Halictus ligatus. The sequence goes on from CM052135.1 coordinate 5,790,051, forward strand.
GCGTTAACCTCATCATTTCCAACAATGCCTGAACGGGACGGAATCCAAACAAATTCTATACTGCTATTATTTGATGTGCTTTTCTTGAACTTAAAGCATTTCTCCTTAATTTCATAAATATAGAAGTTGCTCATTATATTAATCTTTGACCTTTGTAGACGTAGCAGGGCATTGAGAGAATCGGTAAGTATTTTATAATTTTGGTTTGTGTCCAAAAGACCAGTGTCAAGAGCAACAATTAAAGCAATGCATTCAGCCGTAAATATAGAAACACTAGATGGGGTGCTTTTTTTGGTAGATATACATTTCTCCGTTTCCAAGGCATTCTGCCTTCTTCAACCGCTTCATCCCCATCCTCAGCCCCAATCCCTAGCCCTCCCACCCGCTCGTTACCGTAATTTTTTCGACTTTCCTCTCTTTTCCCCGTAAGCTATCTTCTCCGCCGCTTTTTTCCCTACTTATTTTTATTTCTCTCCCCGAGCCATTTTCTCCAAAGCCCGCCCAGCCGCGAAATACGCGCGAGCTTGCACGTGCAAAGTATCGTTGGATTCGCGTCGATGGGCGCTGGGTGCACGCTGGCGGTGTCGCCGGAGAGGGGAAATCGAGGGGAGTACAGTTTTCCTCTCTCCGTCATCGCCGGGGCTGGTCACGACTCAGCGCGAATTGGGCGCGCGCATCGCTGTCACGTGACCGCTCCTTGGCGGAGGAGTGGGGATACTCGAATGGGGAAACGGCGTCGTGGGTGGGGGAAGGTGGAGTGGGGGACAAGTCTTAATCTGGCGACCGTGCACGCTGCGCGGGCGGCTCGGCGAGCGAGCGTATCCTCTTGCGCGTATCTTGTACAAGCATAAGGGGACGTAAATCTCGCGTGGACATAAATTCCTTTATCGCGGTACCGTCTCGCGCCCCGCCTGGCCGGCCGGCCGGGCTGCCTCTTACTTTTCCTCGTAACTTAGAATCCCTATAGATTTCTTACCGCTTTGACGACACGCAGTTGACTGTGAAGATTCCGCTAATCCCCCCCAACCCGAAAATCAGTCACCCTCTGTTCGGCTCAATAAATAACGGCTACAATATTGGGGTGCTCGTATTTCAATCGTACAGGGTAATACCGTACGGGGATGATTCTACCAGGGAAAACGAATCGGTTGGTTTAAAGGTAAATCAGTCAACCGTTTACACCTCTCCGCAGAACAATAGGATTATATCAGGAATAATTTAATGGGAGGAGTATTAACAACGAAGGGATGATCGTATATTCATTCGAACACTAGTCAATTACACAAAAGGGAGATGTAGGTCGCGCCGATAAAATGAAAAGTGGGATTTCGGAAACTAATCGTGCGCGGGAATACCGGACGAAGGTTCAACACATTTTTATCGACTTTACGAGGAGAGTGGGGGAGAAAACACCGACGAGGTAAATTTTATTTATTTAGAATCCGGATTCGCATGTTAATGGATTTAAACATTTTGTGTTTGCTTTGAAAAGAAGTTGCGGTGCAGCAATTTCAACGTGTATACGGTTTTTGAACAGAAAAAAGAGAGGAAAACGTTTTGGTAATATAAATAACTTTGTCAGTGCGGCGTTAAGAGAACGACATAGTGAAACGGGTTGGTAGAGTCGATTGTAGACCTGAATTGTTCGCGTGCAAAAACACAAATTCTGTTGGTTAAGTGTCGTAAAATTGTTTCTTTAACCGCACAGAAATAAAGTTACGCATTAAAGCAATTCGTGACCCCGTGTGTGTACCGTATACCGTGTGTGTAACGCGATTTTACAAGGTAAAAATAATTTTCAAAGCTTGTACAACTGTTTGTTGCTTCTGACCACCATAAACTATTGTATATGTTCGTTTTCCCAGTCCAAAATATTCTGGTTGTAAATCAGAATTATCGCATGAGCGATACTCTGGAATGATTGTAAACACGCCACTAACGTTCTACGCAATTATTTTCACTTCCTCTCGGATAACATTTCTTTAAACTATTTTCTTACACGAAAGGAAATATCGCAACATTGTTCCAACTACGGCATAATTTTATTTCATTAAATATAACATTAAAAGACATAGTTTAAGGAACACAAAGATTTCAGCAATAATTCCTCGTCTTCGTTAGCAATAAAATTACTCCCGTCGATATCCAGGCAACAATTTTTAATTAGTTACATATTGTTTCTCTGAATATACAGGGTATCTCATTTTAATCTACCATCCGTGACATCCTCGTTATTTGTACAGATACAAACAAATGTTTGAGCAAAAAGTTATTGTGTTTGCAAGTGGACATAAGTCTGTATGTGTGAAGGTCATCTTAAGGTTATATTTTCCCATGTCTTACGAACAGTATTATTTTTTTGGCCTACCTTTTGTATCATGAATCGATGGAGTACAAATTCTGCGTATAAATGTGTTGGTCTTCATAACTTTCAAAACACGATCGGAAAAAATTGATCATTCATTTCATTAACAACGATGAACTCTATAAAAAAAATCTGGAAGAAATTAACAACATTGTTCTCGGCAATAGGTCATTACTAAATTTTTTTCAAAGTGTCTCTTAGACTTTTATGATACGTATGCGTTTTTTCGGATTTTTCAAGATTATCAATCTTTTTTAAATATGTCAGCCTAATCTGAAAAATCTGAAAAAATATACGTTAGTGATCATTAATACGACACAACTAGCATAAGTTTATAAATGTGGTAATCTGATAACTTCACTATAAAACCAGCAATTTTAAGATTCTGGAAATGTTTAAAAATCGATATATCAGTCAATAATTCGGAAAAAATTCTCAGTCGTGTGTACCATTAGATAGAATGTTTATGAATTTTTTCGTAATTTTTGATTAAGCACAACAGAAGAAATGGAACAAAATTCATTAAACCCCATAACTACCCTGGTGGTATGGTTACCGACTCGAAATTTGCCGCAGAGGGGGTATGAAGAAAGATCAATTTTAAGATTCTGGAAATGTTTAAATGTTTTATCAGTCAATAATTCGAAAAAATTCTCAGTCGTGTGTACCATTAGATAGAATGTTTACGAATTTTTTCTTAATGTTCTGTTAATCACAACAGAAGAAACAGAACAAAATTCCTTAAACTCCGTAACTACCCTTGAAACTTGAGGTTGTATCAAGGAAGATCAATTTAATTTAAAGGTAAATTCGCTAAAACAACACTGCAGACTCTAGACCAGTTTTCTTTGCTTCAACTGAACACAAAAATTGTTCATTCCGTTCAATCTCAAATTAAGAATTCATCGATCCGAAACGGTAAACGTGTCAGCCTGAACACAGGCACCACGGAAAAGGTTGTCGCCCAGTCCAAAGAATCGCCGGCGGAACTTCGCAATCTCGCAAACGCGCAACAGTAATTTTCAATTAAACATAGCAACAGTCGCCGGCCTCTCTCTGCCGATGAATCAAGCGCTGACGAGAAACTAAACTCCGCAGTTCGAACTTGTTCTTTCCCGGGAGGACTTATCCCATTTTTCACCGGGCGCGGAAAGCTAGAATTTCACCGAAAAAGCTTCGATCGTTGTTGGTAAGTTAATCGATCAAAGGCTCGTGTAGTTTCCCATGGAGCACGGCATGATTCGCCCTCCTGTTAATCAAGCGGGCGCGTGCTTCAGCCGCGGCGCAAAGTCGGGAAGAAAGGCTGGCAAGAAACCGGGAAAGATAGGTGGGTCGGAATACGCGCGATGCCAATTAGCAGTTCGCGGACGTCGCTTGAGCGGCAATCGAGACAACGAGGTAAGAGGAAACCAATTATCCGGCGGAGCGAGTGGCTGTCCGCCGACGCAGTTGTTTCCTAATTGCATCGACGTCCGGACACATTGGCAACGGTCTATTCCGGCGCGCCCTTCGCGAAAGTAGTCGTTGCGGATAGAAATGCGTATTTTGTTTGCAGAATTCATGTACGCGAGATTGACACGTGAAGTATTGTAAGAGATTAGCGGAGGATTGCTACAGCCAGTCGTTTGATACGAAAATCGTGTATACCGCAAAGAGTAAACACCCGAATCTCGTTGACTTTGGCGACTACGCGACAGCGTTTGTCGCATCTCAAGCCAATAGCGTGTAAAGATGGTCACAATGTGTCTATCTTAGGCCGCAGAAACACCTCGATTTGAAGAACTCTCTCACCTGAAGGTTTATAGCGAGCACGGAGAAACCGAAAGGCGGATCCGGGGCCGCCAGGCTACAAAGAGTCGCGGGGTTCGGGTAAAAGGAAATATGATTGCAAATTAAAGCGATTAACCGTCTGGCGATAGTCATTGCGCATGTGGTGGCACGCAAGGATGAGCACAGGATTTGTATACCTGGGACGACGGTTTAAAATAAACAGTACAAAGCGACAGCTTCAGCCTTTTCCACGAATCTCAGTTTAGTTGATAAGAGTATGGGAACAGCATGTAAGGGGCGCGAGCGAACTTTCAGTTCAGTTGTCGATTCCGTCATCGACCATATCTCGAATCCGTGAAATTTGTTAAACGGGTGTAAAATAAAGTTTTGTTCAAATACAACTAAATAACATCCGCTCAGTTTTCGGTAGCGAGATATCCTGGCTTTATTCAAATCGCTAGAAGCAATCGAAAAGTCCACTGGGAATAGATTCACAATTTCGCACAGACTTGAAGAGTGCTACTATGGCCATTGAAGATTTGGAAACAACCGATGAATGTATGGAGGAAATACAAGAAAGTTATAACTCAGCGGTTGAAACCGCAAATTCATTACTTTTTGCTGGATTACGTCGCATGTGGGTGTACAATGTAATGAAAACGCTGATAGAGCAGCCAAATTAGCAACACAAAAATAAAACAAATCACCGATTGTACCAGACTAAAAGATGTTAAAAACCACCTACATGAAATTTTTGGGAAACAGGTATTTGACAAAATTAAAAGGAATTATTAAATTAAAGGGGAGTTGACTTCTTGTGTCTGCCAAGGGATGTGACGGATATATTCAAATGCATTTCTTAAATTTATTCGACGTGCTGTTTTACATATTTAAAAAATCTTGGACACTTATTCTTCTCGTTCAGTTGATGTCCATTTATGCATTGTCTATATTTTTTATTGGCAGCTAGCAATGAAAGGGCGAGTTTAGTAATATTTTCATCAATAGTTATTTTTAACATTATTTGTTGCCTGTGTTCTACTGCTTCCGCAGCATCTACACAGTTCCATTAATCATTGTCAATACATCAATGCATTTCAAAAGTAGAATTATTTTATTGGGAGTTTGAATTATGATCGTATAAACAATATAGAATAAACGTTTTATAAGATAACTTATTTATGTAGTAAGTCCGCTGAAAACTTAATATAAATCATTACAATAAATGTAAAAGTTATTCATATAGACACACAGCTTCAGCCTTTTCCACGAATCTCGGTTTAGTTGATAAGAGTAGGGGAACAGCATGTGAGTGGCGCGAGCGAACTTTCAGCTCAATTGTCGATTCATCGACCATATCTCAGATCCGTGGAATTTGTTAAACGGGCGAAAAATAAAGTTTTTTTCGAATACAGTAGTATATTGGTACATCGAAAGCGGCTCGAAATTTACAGCGATTTCGCGTTCCCGCTCTTCGTTCGCGACCATTATTCCAAAAGTCGCTCGGAACCCTCTCACAGGCTTGGATGGTAATCAGCGCCGCCGGATGAACCTGATAATTTGTCTAAGTGGAACGTAAGAGGCTTTGCAAAGTTTCACTTTTTTCCCCCTTCGTTTTAGTCGACATTCTGATCTCGAAAGCTGGCACATGGAAGGCGATTCGAGATTCGTAGGAATTTGTTTTACCAGGGATTCTGGAGATCGTACACAACGAAAAAGATAGGATGACCTGTTCGACGAATTAGCACGATGAGTATTAAACGAAAATATAAGATTTGTGACGCCCTCATCATGTGGAAATTTATGCAGTAATTGTAAATTGATGTCTCGCTGAAGAGATCTAATTTTCTTTATTACCTATTCACGTATTCACGGTAAGTCTATGGCGTAATCATAACAGATTAGCAAATTTGTATTTTGAGGTGGTCCTATAATAAGTTTGTGTCGATAATTATCATTAACCGAGGTGCCTATATTCATTAGTTAGAAAGAGATCTAATTTTCTTTATAACCTATTCACGTATTCAAGGTAAGTCTATCGTGTAATAATAACAAATTAGCAAATTTGTATTTTGAGGTGGTCCTATAATAAGTTTGTGTGGATAATTATCATTTACCGAGGTACCTATATTCATTAGTTAGAAAGAGATCTAATTTTCTTTATAACCTATTCACATATTCAAGGTAAGTCTATGGTGTAATCATAACAGATTAGCAAATTTGTATTTTGAGGTGGTCTTATAATAAGTTTGTGTGGATAATTACCATTTACCGAGGTACCTATATTCATTAGTTAGAAATTGATGTTCATTCATTGGATAGGTCTCACCACAGCGCATCTCATATTTTTTAAACTTTTGTAGTTAGAACTGATGAAAGTATATTTTTATCCACAATAGCCACTTCTACAAAATTCTAGAAGGCAACGAATGAGAATCAAGATTAACAAAGTATAGTAAAGCCTTGATCTAAGCCGAACGGAGCTACGCGATTTTAGTCAGTTCAAACAGTTTAAACAGTTTAAACAGTATATATTGTAATGTATACAGGTATATTGGTGTGAACCACTGCTAATCCAACTGGCAAAACTTCTTTATTTTCAATTATGTTCTTATGGGACCTTTGTCAACTTATTTGCGGTATTTCTCCGATTAAAATGAAGAGCTACACGATCTATGTCACAGCACTGACCCGAGGATTTGGCTTTACTGTAATGTCAGTAGAATAACAGCAGAATTTGACAATCAAAGTTAGGGAGAATTAGTACGACACAATTACCGATTGATAAGGTGAAGTCGAGCAGATTGGCTGTTAAAATGGCGATCGATGCTGGCAAACGGAGAAAAAAGATCAGGGAAATGAAAGCGTAAGAACGAAGCGGAATATAAACGGTGATCATCATCAACTGTTAGTTGATTGCAGTCATTGGCCTACTTCACCGCCGACAAAGATACGGTAGACGAGAATAGAATATTTGGAGCAGAGGAAAGATAAGGAACGTTGGCCTTAAGAGATTAAGACGAGAAAACCACAATGGCAGTCTTTTCTAAATTGTTCTATTTTAAATAAATCGTCCTTTGATTACAGGACGATCCTCCCTCATACTAAGGGCTCACATTGTTTTCTAGCCAGTCTTTGTCCAGAGACTCTTTGAGTCTAGTTATACAGGGTGTCCCAAAAATGTTGTACTTCCTTCAACGGGATAATTCCTGAGATCATTTGTATTAACTATTTCCTTTGTTAAAATGTTCTCCGCGATTTTATTCAGAGCTGAAACGACGCTCGCTGTATCCTCGCTCTGATTGGTCTGTGTTTACGTTGACAACTCCTCCACTAAGCCACGGAGAACATTTTTGCAATGGAAAAAGCTACTTCAAATCATGTCAAGAATCAGCTTTTCCAAGGAAATACCTTTTTTTTAAACACCCTGTGTTTCTATTCGTTTTTGTAGCCTGCATATTTATTTCTATATATTACTATTTTCATTTCCTATCAGTATTAATATTTACAACATGAAAATGGTCCCCTAAACCGTTGCCTCTCAAAAAGTTTTTAATCGATCTCTCGTTTGCGCATACGTTAGAGAAACTCGATGTCACATTTCCGAATTGAATTTCGGGTATGAATTTATGTTAGGAGGCACGCAACGACATTAATTCAGATTATTATGGACATGTGGATTAAATGTGAAAGGTTAAGCATCGATGAAACGCGTTGCCAATGAAATACAACAAATTCGAAAGACGCGTATCACGTTGTTAATATTGTTACCAGCGTTGCACTAATACCGGCGAAACAAATTGAATTTTGTGTCGTTAAAGAAAAAAAAAAGTTCGCTAGCGTAACCGGTTAACAGGGAGACTGGTATTACAGGATCATAATTTCTCCATCGCTTCTCTTACCATCGAACGATTTTATATCCGCAATAACCCAGAGCACTGCCCCTCCCCCAGTATCAGTTTCATCAATCAGGTTACTTAAATGTTTGCACGGGGAAAATCCCGATAAAAATTACGAAGTACCGGTCATAGGTTACCAAACTCGCATTACCGTCGTAAATCAGCGTCGGATAAGTAATGAAAAGCTTAAACTGTCAGCGAAGTATGAATTAATTAGCTCGAGCGTTCACGGATTTTGTTGGTTGTTCCGATAATCGGACGCCGAATACTTTCGCGATGATCGTTACAACCGATCGTATCGATTCTTCTGTTTGCCGATCGCTTATTTCGAAACTAAAAACGGGAACAGAATGGAACTGTGCGGGGAGAGATATCGAACGTTACAGGCAATAAAGCCCGGGAGTTCGCATAATTGCTCTATAGAATGAAACGCGAGTATCGCTCAAACGGAGGGCGCCGGTGAAGCTAAACTTTGCAAGTTTTACACGCTTCGCCAACCGTGTCACGGTCTCTCCGCTTTGTTTCGAGGCGCGTTTCAGAGTTGACATCGAAACAAGCGAGCGAGAGAGAGAGAGAGAAATTCCCCGACCTCTCTTTTTAATGTTTCGTATCTAATAAGCGAGTGACGCGCGTGGTGCTTGCACCGTCGAGAATAACAACGTTGCCGACTGAATCGGACGAAAGAAGCGGAACGAGAGGCGAAACTAGAGGGGATGTTATTCATCCCTGCAACAAAGGGTAATCACTTCGATCGTGTGCCTACGGAACTGGCAGCGCACGGTTTTCTCTGCTGATAGGACTTTGATCAGTTGACCGAATTTATGGCTACGATGCACCGGTCGGGCCGGTATAAAGTAGGGGATGACGGGGAGCTCCTAAAACGAACAGAATTAGCTGACGAAGCAGTGAAATCGCGCGCTCCTAAATTAGGGACACCGATTTTTTCAACACATTGCCACGTTGATCTTCGTCGCGCAATTCTTCGTTTCGGTGACCATAACTGTTACAACCAAAAACACTTGATGTATTTGTATATTTCATATTACTTGTTAGTATTACAACATTGTACTTTTTGTACAACTCCGGGATTTTATAAGCACCGAGTACAAACGCGTCCTGGAAGACTCGATACGAAAAAGCAGGGACCATAACTGTTACAACCAAAAACACTTGATATATTTGTATATTTCATATTACTTTTTAATATTACAACATTGTACTTTTTGTACAACTCTGGGATTTTATAAGCACCGAGTACAAACGCGGCCTGGAAGACTCGATACGAAAAAGCAGGGACCATAACTGTTGTAACCGAATACACTTGACATATTTGTATATTTCATATTACTTGTTAGTATTATAACATTGTACTTTTTGTACAACTCCGGGATTTTATAAGCACCGAGTACAAACGCGTCCTGGAAGACTCGATACGAAAAAGCAGGGACCATAACTGTTACAACCAAAAACACTTGATATATTTGTATATTTCATATTACTTTTTAATATTACAACATTGTACTTTTTGTACAACTCTGGGATTTTATAAGCACCGAGTACAAACGCGTCCTGGAAGACTCGATACGAAAAAGCAGGGACCATAACTGTTGTAACCGAATACACTTGACATATTTGTATATTTCATATTACTTGTTAGTATTATAACATTGTACTTTTTGTACAACTCCGGGATTTTATAAGCACCTAGTACAAACGCGTCCTGGAAGACTCGATATGAAAAAGCAGGGACCATTACTGTTGTAACCAAAAAGAAACAAAGTCTAAATCGACTAAAATCGTATTGGTTATAAATAAGGATTATATGTAACCGAAAATTTGTTCTCTTGTTGGTAAATGTTATAGTCGAGAGAGAGATTCATTTCGATCACTCATAACAGTTATCAATGAGAGAAATTTATTTCGATCGTTCATAATAGTTATCAATGAGGGAAGTTTATTTCGATCATAGCAGTTATTGATGAAGGAAATTTGAAATAGTTATTATTAAATAGTGCAACTTTCAAATGGTAGACATTCAATTATTTAATAAATTTTGTATTCATAAAGTTATTTGCTACAATCAAAATGTAATGTGATACACATGAGTTTTTCTAAATTTTCTCCTCACAAATTACATCGCAAAATGATCTAACGTTAATTTTAGACCAGAAAAGGTTTGTTCAACGCTTTGCACTCGTTCGAACAGCACCTACTCATCTTTGCCATGAATGCGTAAAATCTGCTCTCTGGTGATCATCATTTAGCAGTGCATCTAAATAATAAATACGGTTATCATTATTATCGTTAATAATTCCTGCATTTAATAGATTTATAATAGGTTATACGTAGATTATAATAGGTTATATATAGGGTGACCGGTTTTTGATCTATAAATACAAATTGCTCATAAGCTATGTATTATATAAAAATATAGGTCAGATAAGAAATACATAATTTCGACCAAGCCACAATTTGATGTAAATCGTTTTTCAGTAGATGGACGCGTAGAGGTCGTATGAAGGTGACCTACGTTTTTTAAAACTGTATTGTATATTTTTTAATGCGCTATTATATGCAATTCGTTATTTTCTATAAAAAAAAGTATGAAACTATTTATATCGAAAAATCAGGGGAGGGGATCAGGTATAGGAGATATTTTGTACAGAACGTTGTAATATGTACATGTACGTATATTGTAAATTCCGACATATTTATGCGTGATGAGACATACAAAGCAGCGAATAATTATTAATAATAATACGGTCATTGATCGTATCTAATATGTTTCACTAATAAATCTGGTATTACAGAAATTAACAAGCAACGCATAACAATGGGATTCAGGAAAGCACGGTTTGTTTCATGCTAATTCAGATTCGGAGACTTTCACGGGCAGGATGAGAATACATGTATTGCATCTGTCAAAAGTTATTTCGACTAATATCATCAATTGAAAGTTAAAATGTTAATATAACATAGTTTGGAGTTGCATTAAACAATTTACTGTTTCATGCGCAGCAGCCTGATAATAGTCTACGGAACATGTTAAATAAGGGGTGGCAAAGGTACCGTCGCATACCGGATAGGAATTTCGCCACCAGGGACCGTTAAATTCGTTCGGGAAAATAGACAGTCTAGTTATATAGAGTCAATAAAACCTCCAAATAGAACACGGAACGGTAAACCATGTCTAAAAAAAGTCTATTTCACTCTGTGTCACGTATAATAAACACAGTTCAGTCATTTCTATTCACGAGCTGTTTAAAGAACTTGTCAGATTCCTTCTTATAATTTTTGCATACAACGTGGACATGTTGTGAAACGTTGTGAAACGTTGTAAAAATATTCTGTTTGTAAATTGTAGATCTTTGCGGACAATTTCGTTAATAAATGAGAATTAATACGCCGTACGGTTCATACAATTATTAAACTAGGGATGTACAAACATTTATGACAATAACATTTTCATTTCATTTAGTTATATAGAGTCTAGTTATATAGAGTCAATAAAACCTCCAAATAGATCGCAGAACGGTAAACCCTGTCTAAAAAAAGTCTATTTCACCTTGTCACGTATAATAAACACAGTTTAGTCATTTCTATTCACGAGCTGTTTAAAGAACTTGTTAGATTCCTGCTTACAATTTTTGCATACAACGTGGACATGTTGTGAAACGTTGTGAAACGTAAAAATATTCTGTTCTTAAATTATAGATCTTTGCGGACACTCGTTTCGTTAATAAATGAGAATTAATACGCCGTACGGTTCATGCAATTATTAAACTAGGGATGTACAAACATTTATGACAATAACATTTTCATTTCATTTAGAATCTGAAAGAGTGTCCGAATGGAAATATCAACTTCCCCTAAAATATCATAATCTATTTGTGTTTCTTTTTTTGGGGGGTACGATTTAAATAACTTCAACGCGATTTTCACGAGGAGTGCAAGGATGATCAAGGTAGAGGGGTGGCCCGGTAGAAGTAAAAATAAGAGGAAAACAGTGAGAGGTCCAGGAGGCTGTGCGGCAGCCGGTCTGACAATGGCCCGCGTAAAACAGATACGAAAGGAAAGCGAAACTAGCGAGGGGTGGGGCACATGGGTCGCGTTGATAGAGGACAGGGGGGGGGGGGGGGGGGGTGGCGAATTTATGGGAGTTACCGGGCGTAAGAATAAGGGACCAGCCAGCCTTTACATTTCCGTTTTACTACCTTTTCCTAAGATTTGCATAACGTGCCGAGGCGTTTTCTCTCTGGCCAGACTGTACCCTCTGCCCTTCCCCGCCCCCCTCCGACGTCGTTCCTTTCCGTTCACGTGGTACACAGGGCCCTTCGGAGAAGGGTTTCCGATGTGCAGCTGCGTGTCCCCCCATCGCCGCCGGGAAATCGATGAAATCCGCAATAATGAGATGACTTAGTAACGAACTTCGTTCGGACCCGCTCGTGCCCCGCCAGGGACCTGTAAAGATCTCGAGGAATCTTTTCTGGAAAGTTAATTGTGATCGATCGCCGGCAATCTTTGACCTTTCGAGCGTGCACGCCCCGCGGCTGTTTCGCTGCCGCGTTTAATTGGCTCCACCGTTCTCCAGCTTTCGTTGTAATCAATTACGCTTTGCTTGTACGACTTCCGAGGCCTTTTTCCTGTCGCTAGGGTAATCAGGGGTTTACCTTCCCCCACCCCTCCCCCTCTTTCGTAGCTTCGGCTACCGATATTTATATTTACCAGCGTAAAGGGTGTTTCAAAATTATATGTCGCGACCACTATGATGGGTGGAGCTCTGTTAAAAAAAAGTGGACCCGAGAATTGATCGTTTTTCCAAGGTCAAACTTCTTTTTTCTTTGCATCTTACAGTACTCATCGCGAAGAACAAAAGTCTCGAACGAACTATAGGTCTCGAGTCAGCCGTTCTCTTGTAAAACAATTTTAATGTTTTGTGAACTATTTTATATGACTATTTTACTATTTCACTATTTACTATTTATTTACTATATACTATTTACTATTTACTTTATTTACTTTATTTATTTTATTTACTATTTACTTTATTTACTATTTGACTATTTTTTTTTCTATTCCGTATGTCTACAGGGTGTCCCGAGGTATAAATCTGGAGATGTTACATGTTTTAAGTCCACCTTAAAATTCTGACGTGAACCCCACGGAGCATTTATGGAGAAAAATTAGTAGTGAACTTATAGCACATGCAATAACAATTTTAGAGAGTAGAAAATCTATATTCTCTAATATAGATTTGAGAAATATAGAGAAATATTCTCTAATATAGATTTTCTATTGAAAACTAGAATTCTTGAAGTTTGGAGCAATATGGAAGAAGGTATTGTCGTTGAATGTCTGTTAAATCTTTCTATTTTCAACAGTTTGTGAGTTACTGTCGAGGTGTCGAACGTTGGAGAGTGGTTTGAATTCTGAAACTTGAGTTGTCATAGTTCAAGAATATCCTGCAAGCTCCTGGAAGAACTGCGTGTCCGATATTGTTGGTTCAAGCCCGGGAAGTTTCACTCAAATCGAAATCGCGTAGGTTCTTCGCGAACTTAATGAGACGCTTCAACATACTTTTTGTTTTGTCCGTCGTACGTGTACAGTGAGCTGCGCACGCGCACGAGTGCGGTGTCTGTAGCCCGTTTTCGGAAAGGAAAAGTCAATACACAAAATAGCTAGACCGCGGACATTTCTTTGAGGTGTGTCAAGATGTGTGAATGCATTAACAAACGTAACATGTTTATTCATATTAATTATAATTTAATTCCCTATTTATTTTGATTTCAATTTATATTATTCTATACTGTTGGCGCGTTTTCTATTAACAGTAGTCGCGCGACGGCATTTGTCAATTGAAATTAATTTCCAAGCGGAAAATGATCGTTCAATATCACAAAGTGTAATTGGAACACATTTATATTTACTGCGGCAGCATTGATTAGTTTCTGCGGGCTTGTCAACAACTTTAGCTTTAGAATGTCAGGGTATTTGTAACGTGGTTTCGAATTTAGGATTTCTCTCCAAAATTGCATTTCATTCCGAAATAATTACTTCCCCGACATTTACAGGTATAATCCTTAAGTTCGTGTCGATGTTGTTCAACGATTGCGTAGAATCAGTTAATCACGGTCGACAGGTCTCTAATTTGTTCAAAACTGTTGATGAAGTTTCGGAATAAGTCTTTACAAACGTTACCTGCTGGGCGAGTACGTTTCTCTTGTACTGCATTCCGTAATTTTATCTTGACACCTGTTAAACAATTTATATATTATATGCAATATACTTTTATATATAACCAGAAAAAATACATGCAAAATGAGATACCTTATTCTTTGAACGACAGGTATATAAAAGCAAAAGATAATTTCTAGATTGCGGATTTTATGCACTTATGACAAAATTGAGTTGATGAAATTGAAAATAATTGGATTATTCTCAATCTATTAAAATTATTAAAGAGATTAGGAGTTTTCTATTTTGTTTCTATTTGTTGCAATTGATGACGAAAATTTTTATTTTGGAAAGAAAAGATTTTTATTTTGGAGAAAAATTGTATTTTTATCACTAATGCTGACGTACCATGGCGAATCTAAAATAAAGAAATTAATGTAGGTATTATTAAGTTAACCTAATTGTAAGTACAATCTGAATATTCTATTTCTCCCAACCTACACGTAATTCGTCGTGTGTATGCATGCGTAAGTTACTGCACATGTATTAACGTTGCAATACAAGTTCAAAAATACTTTCCCGAACAGCACATCTGCTGAAACTTTTAAACACCGGTGTAACACACGGTAGAACTCTAATCTGACTTCATGCAGGGCGCCATTTAAACAGCTTGTTAAACTCGGACTTGCTTTTTCGGACGGGAGCTCTTTTATGCTCGTTTAATGGTTCGTCAAACGTTAAACAAGAATCGAAAATGATATTACTTTAATTGATAATTTCTTTAAAACGGAAATCTGCTCTTCCAATTAAGAGACTCGAGGACCATTTTAATGGTTCATCAAGGACAGAAGCCCGAGGTCCCTCAGAAATTTAGTAGCTCGTTAGCAGAATCTTGTTAGCAGAAGCGATTTGGTTTTACCAATCAATGTTTTCTGCATTCACGGTGCCCGGCCGATTCAGACCCAGGGGTATAATGCCATACCACACGTTTCTTTTTTTCCTATTGAAGCTCGATATTCGTTTACAATACAGCGGAAAATTGTCTAACGCTTTATTTGCACAGGATGTAGCCGGATGGGTACAACAGGGGATGATTCGACATGTAAAAACAAGTCGCAAGAAAGGAATAACATTTTTTCCTTTGACGCATCCCTTTCGAGAAAGTCCCATTCGATTATTAACTGTTAACACTAAACCTGCGGAGCCTTAAAAGTAACCGATACATATGTTGTCTTATAAAAATGATGAGATTGGATTTATTTGGATTTTGTGTAAATCTCTATTAAATATATTTATTTAATCATTACTCACGAAAGCACCTTTGTAATTTTAGTAATCGCGAAATAAAAAATCTGAAACCGGTCATTTTAGGTGGTAGGTTTAGTGTTAAATAGGAATCGTGTGGCGGGTGTCTGACCATAGTCAACCAATTCTACTTGCTGCGCGTATTAGGTTGTTGCACATGAAATGTCCGACTTTTAACGGTAATATTTAAAACTAGATTTAAGCTAGATTTAAATTTATATTTTTAATTCGCGATTATTGAGATTGTAAAGGTGCATTCACATGAAGTTGTTTGACAAATTTGTTTCTTTGGTTACAGATTCTAAAAAGAAAAACTAACAATTTGTATAGACATATTCTTGTTCTTTTTATAAAGTAATGTAAAGTAGTCACTTTTAATGCTGCGTAAACCTAGTGTTAACAATCACAAGTTTTTTTCCAAATACACTTATTAATAGACTGCGGATTTTATGCATTTATGACAGAAACAGGTAAAAAGGTTTAAGGACATCAGCATGTTGTTTTCAGCTTAATACTGTATTAAGGTCGTTAACCAAAAATTGAATGTTTTGGTCGTTCATAAACTTCATTTACAAGATGTGCGTCGCGAGGCATCGTAACGTGTTACAATCCAGCGAATTTTTCTCCTGAAAACAGTGTGGTCCTACCTCAAACAAATAGTTATGGTCTCAAAAATTGATCAATATTTAAAAAAAAATGTTTGCAATCGTCCAATACAATCGTAACGCTCGTTGCACTCTCGGCGCTCAATAACGGAAAAAGAAACCGGATGAACTAGACAACTCCAGATGTAGCGTAAAGTGTGTGCGTGTGTGTATGCGTGTGGTTGACATGAAATACATTTTCCTGGCGTACAGCAGGTGTCCCGATACTCATGAGCTATCGCGTGAAGGCCATTTTTCCTGTGAGTCGCTGAAGATTGAAAAACATGGAAACAAAGAGAGCTTATCTAATTCCGAAAACCAAGACCCCATCATTACACATATCATCAATGCCTTAATCAAAGCTAAAAATAACAACAAAGAAATCAATTTTCATGGATTCCCTCCCACATAGGGATATCGGTCAATGAAACAGCGGACGATGCGGCTAAAGAGGCATCGCGAGAAATATTTATTTCAAACAACTCGGCTTCTTACAGAGATTTGAATAAACAAATCAAAAGAGAAATCTGGGATAGACGGAACAATAAATGGTCTAATTAGACTTTTTCCCTCTTAGTTACCCTTGGTAAGACAAGACCTCCGTAATAACGACTGTCCCCTGATTACTATTATAACAGAAGACACCAGGTAGTCATCACCCTTCGCATTGGCCACACTAACCTGACCCACTTACATAATATTCTAAAAAACCCTCCCCCCGTATGTGTTCCCGATGTAATACACCACTTTCAATTGAACATCTCACCCTGCAATGCCATCTTTTCTCCTTCCAAAGAAGACGCTTAGCTATCTCCAACAATTTAAGTGATTGTTTCAATGTTAACTCGAACATAGTCCAAGTTTTAAAATTCCTAAAATCTACAAAAATTTTCCACACTTCCCCAACAATTTAAGTGATTGTWTCAATGTTAACTCGAACATAGTCCAAGTTTTAAAATTCCTAAAATCTACACAAATTTTCCACACTTCCCCAACAATTTAAGTGATTGTTTCAATGTTAAGTCGAACATAGTCCAATTTTTAAAATCCCTAAAATCTACAAAAATTTTCCACACTTCCCCAAAAACTTAAGTGATTGTTTCAATGTTAACTCGAACATAGTCCAAGTTTTAAAATTCCTAAAATCTACAAAAATTGTCCACACTTCCCCAACAATCTAAGTGATTGTTTCAATGTTAAGTCGAACATAGTCCAAGTTTTAAAATTCCTAAAATCTACAAAAATTTTCAACACTTCCCCAACAATTTAAGTGATTGTTTCAATGTTAAGTCGAACATAGTCCAAGTTTTAAAATTCCTAAAATCTACAAAAATTTTCCACACTTTCCCAACTATTTAAGTGATTGTTTCAATGTTAACTCGAACATAGTCCAAGTTTTAAAATTCCTAAAATCTACAAAAATTGTCCACACTTCCCCAACAATCTAAGTGATTGTTTCAATGTTAAGTCGAACATAGTCCAAGTTTTAAAATTCCTAAAATCTACAAAAATTTTCAACACTTCCCCAACAATTTAAGTGATTGTTTCAATGTTAAGTCGAACATAGTCCAAGTTTTAAAATTCCTAAAATCTACACAAATTTTCCACACTTCCCCAACAATTTAAGTGATTGTTTCAATGTTAAGTCGAACATAGTCCAATTTTTAAAATCCCTAAAATCTACAAAAATTTTCCACACTTCCCCAAAAACTTAAGTGATTGTTTCAATGTTAACTCGAACATAGTCCAAGTTTTAAAATTCCTAAAATCTACAAAAATTGTCCACACTTTCCCAACAACTCAAGTGATTGTTTCGATGTTAACTCGAACATAGTCAAAGTTTTAAAATTCCTAAAATCTACAAAAATTTTCCACACTTTGTAACATGCTGTAAGTATAACAATTATAAAATTTCTTCTCCTCGGTATACTTGTAAGTGACTCATATCTTAAGTACAAAGACATAATAATGTATTATTGTAATTATAACATAATATCTGTGGTCGCTAACGACCTAGATGTTGATGCGACCTGTATAAATAAATAAATTTAAAAAAAAAGGTATCATCGGCGTTCAGTGGGACGCGTGAATTCCGGG
>CM052135.1:5826337-5879876 GCA_028454255.1 Halictus ligatus
AATATCATAATAATAATATCATAATAATAATGTTCTTCCTCTATTCCGACAAATTGTATACCAACTTTCAGCTAACTTGGGTTAGAATCTCATAATGAAATTTAGAAACTTTGTGACTGATATGAAATTGATGTGGAAGTAAGGTAGTCAACCTTCCTGAAAATAAATTGTTTGAAAATTAAATACAGTGTTTACTATATATGTCCCAAATGCCTAGCCGATAAAAGTCCCAGAACTATCCCCACTGCCGCGGGGTGTACCTCGTGAGGGGCCAAGAAGCTCGAGAGACCTCGGTCGCCGCTCAAAGAGTAGTATCTCCTGGCCGATATATGTCTCTGATTAGACTCGTGTTTTGGACATATATCGAGTAAACACTGTGTGTCTATAACAAACTCCTATGGGTTTGAATCGATGGTCATACCTCCCAATTCCGATGTATAGCATGATATCCTCATATAAAAAATTTCAAGCTCTCAAGCTATAGCTTGAGATGGCTGACCAATGATTGAGCAACGGCTGAATTATGGCTGACCAATGACTCACTGGAACAATTATCCTGCTATAGGCCTGAGAATCTGGTGGATGGTGGTGGGGGCCCTACATAGCAGTCTGCAAAATTGAATCATAGAAATATAATATTTCGAAAATAATTATTCTTATATACAGTATAATATCTGTATATTATAGTATGTATAGTATATGTATAGTATCCCATTAATATTCGGGCAGTCTTAAAAGGAGGATAACTGTATAAATATAGGACCACACGACATGGATCTTTTTGAGATGCCAGAACAAACGCTTTGCTACACGACGCGAGAAAGACTTTTGAAAAAATTGCAATTAGTCAGAATTACAGAGAAAATACCAAAAGTTGTGTTTTACAACTTATCGTCTGAGCTTATAGACTGCGGATCTCTGTGCGAAATAAAAATCGTGCGCATTAATTGCAAGTCACAGGAACCCAATAGGCATTTATTCCTCCTTTTAATTGTTTTACTAGGTTGTAAGAAATGTATTGATAAATTCCTATAAACTTTTCACCTATTTTTGCCACAAATGCATAAAATCCTAGAGTGTCTGAGTATTAATAGGAGCGACTGTGTACGTACTTCACGCAACTGCGGACTAAAAACAATCATTTTCGCAAATCCCGAAAGACTCTACAAATCGAAAATGACAAGACAGCGGTCCGGCCACGGTGGTCGTAAAATCGTTAACTTCTCGCTGGGGGGAACTTCGAGCAACGATTATGCGATTGCCGGCTCTCGCGGCGCGCGGAGGCGGCGACAAAAGGACATCGATGCGGAAAAACCGTTTCGCTCGGTAATCTGGGGAGCCGCTTACAAGTTTCAGTGGCTCGACGTCGTAAATATACGCGGTCGAAAGTGGGTCGGTCGGATCGACGGTGACATACGTCGGTAGCCAGCGCGGATTTACGAATCCGTTTTACTCGACGGACGCGGTTAAACTCCGCGGAAAGAGTATATCGCGGCTGGGAAGTCGAAAGTTCCGCGCGAATGCCGGCTTTTCGTACGCTTCTGACCGTATCTCTGGCCAGCTTCCGCGTCGTTCGGTTTCCTTCCTATCTTTTCCACCGCGGGACAAGCGAGAGAGAGAGAGAGAGAGAGAGAGAGAGAGAGAGAGAGAGAGAGAGAGAGAGAGAGAGAGGGAGAGAGAAGGAGAATGCGGCGTTTGTTTCTCGGCAACCTCCCTTCGGCCCTCGCTCCCGCCGTTTCCGTTTGCCTTGTCCACAGTTCTATTGTTCGCGCGATTTTCACGGTTCAAAGGCGACGGACAGCCACGCGATGGTCTGCCAAGTTCGCCGGCAAACTTCGGCAGGTTTCGAGCGAACGCGTCCTCGGCCAGACGCAGCCGACCGCAACCGGAACGCCGTGGTGAGCCGAACCCGCGGAAAAATATTTGAAGCCAACTAGTTGAATCTCTGTTCCGCGTTCCGTGCCGAAATCGAGCCTTTGAATCCTGCGGCTTTCGCCCCCCGAGACGCTGCGAAACGAAATGCCCGAAATTCTGCGCCTGTGTACAGTATTCCCCCCGTAACTGTCGCGATGGCCTCGACCGTAACTGTGAAAATGCTGTCCCCACCACCGTGGGCCCCATCCCCCCTTTTTTATTGTGAGGAAATGCTTTTCGCATACCTGGACTACCTAGGGGAAGCCGGGGTTACGTGGGACTACCCCTAAGGGCTACCCACTAAAATCTTACGGCCACCGAAGCTACAGGGGAGGTGCTTGGATCACGCGAGTACTCAACAGGACATCTCCCAGCTATCATTATACCTCGGGGGGAGGGTGTTAGCCTCCCCCACTGCCTACGCTAAAAGACCCCATCCCTGGAGCCTTGTGGGCCCATCCCCCTGACAACCGATCTAGCGAGGGGTTAAGTGTCGGCGAGAGACTCGCACCAATGCTGGTGAACGAAAAGATTGCAACTTTTGTCATTTTTTATTTTTTATTATGGAACCTTTATCGCCGTACTCGTTTCGTTTTTGTAAGTGAAATGACACGAAACGTGAGATAATTACGATTATAATTGCTTGTGTAATAAGCGGTTTCAGGCGTGAAAGAGGTTGGTTGAATTGAAGAGAAAGAGGGGCAGATAGTAGAAGCGTCGAACTATATTACTTTTTCAGTCGCTATCTTTCTCTACGTTCGGCACAGAATATAGCATCATTACTAGAACCGATGACAGGACAGTTAGAGTAAAGGACTCAATTCCCGTGCCTATATTAATTATATTTATTTTTAAAGTATAATGAATCTTAAAGAACGATATAAGATATATAACGTATATATTAACTGATTTTAATAAAAACAAAAATTAATATCTCTTTTGTAATATTCATTATGCTTTAAAAGTGAGTATAATTAATACATGCACAGTAATCGGTACCCCAGAGTAATAGGGTCCCTCAACCTACTGTAGTTCAAATTACTGTACTTCAAATTACTGTACTTCAAATTGTTAGAAAACAAACCTGACATCCGAAATTCAAGAATACAGTAACAAAGATATTATTTTCAACAATGATTTACGAACAATCGTTTCTGGTGACTGATGCCTTCTTTTTTACGGAAAACAGACTATATGATATTATGTCTTTTTGGTAATATCTCTTTCGAATAGCCATACCAGTCGATACACTTAGTATGCATGCTTACTATGCACCGTACATGGTGCAACATTTACAATAGTCAACAATCAGCGTACGTAATACATAATTCCAACGTAAATGGTTAACACTCGCGTGGCTATTGATTGACACGTTTGCTACTAGTGCTGCATATACTCTACGTATGAAAACAGTAACAATTTTGTATTTTTGGTATGAAAACATATTGGTTAAAATTGTAACGGTTAGCATTCGTAATTTTTATTGAACATTTTTTTTCCGGCGAGACTAAATAAACGATACTTGTAACAAAGTTAGGAAAACATTCGAATTTTTGAAATGGCATTAAAACGAGACTTCTAACAAAATTACGAAAAAATTGGAATTATTGAAATTGTCTTACGACAACACTTGTAACAAAATTAGGAAACATTAATTAATTCTAGTGAAAAAAATTTAAGCAATAATCATAATTAATATGGGCACAGTGACTGGTATCCCGATAGGAATTGTGTCTCTTACTCTTTAAAAGTGAATTGTCAATATATGTGAACAACACGAGTCCTGCCAGCGTCATATATCGTCCAAGAGACATACTCGAGCCGTGTTATGTTTACACTTCTCAGCTTGCGAGGCCTCTTAAGCTTCCTGGTCCCTCAGGGGGTACACCACACGGTAGTGGGGACAGTTCCGCGACGTTTATCATCGAGATCTTGGTGACATGTATGGAGAAATTATTGTATTAGATTTTTCTAACCTTTGTTACCACTGTTTTATATTTTATCCAGCCAATTTCTTCATAAATGCATAGTCTACTAATCCGCAGTGTACTAACAACAATAAAAAAATCAAGCCCCGGAACAAAAGACCCAGTTTGTCGGCCATGTTAGATTAATAATTAGAATTAGAATTTTCTAATGCCATCGCGATGAACACCAGCTGGTTTTTATTCACGTATCGAAACTTGTTATTTAAATAGTAGATCCGTTCATTTCTGTTAGACGTTGTCGGATCGATCAGTATAGGAACCATATCATTTCGATGATATTGATCCGATCAGATTTCGAAGGGGCCATAGTAGTAGAGACCATAGTGCGGTAGTTGCTCAATAAGTACTAAAGTTTAGGTCCCTAGGGGCGAGCATTTTCAAGAACTGACTAAGCATTCAACGAGCAATGATACGGGCAGCCTGATAGGGTTATCGCAACAGAGTACCCAAGGAAAAGATACTAACGAGGGCTTAAACAGTACATGTTGGAAGCTAAATCATCAATTTCCGATTGTTAACTATGATTGACGAGTATACTCGTCAATCCGAAACTCTATTGCGGTGCGGCTAACGTTAATGAATTCTTAAATTCTTATCGAATAAAAGAGTAATTCTTTCTCATTTAGCTTGACAAGGGCTGTGGCATTTATAATAGCCGCATTTGGCCTGAATTCGACGTGTATACTCGTCATTTTTTGATTTTAATTCCGCGCCGGGAGGGATTTTTAAAATTAAAATTAGTTAACTGGTTAATGTCTCTGAAACGAAGCCTTAAGTTGCTAAGTAAAAAATGAATTTTGATCATTTCTGAAGCTAATTTAAATTAATTTTCAATTTTAGTGATAATATCCTAATTATCGGACTTCTTGAAATTACTTTCGCAGCTTGTAGAAAAATTGAAAGTAGAAAAACGTGTCAACGATACCCGGCCTCCCCAGAGCTTGATGTTTTATAAACTATTATCCTGGATTGGAAAATAAATTTTAGCCGGTTCTTTGGAGATTGAACGTAGGAACGGAATCGTTAATTCTTTTCCCGGGAAGGTTCGAGATCTTCAACGATCGAGCGTTGCGCCGCAGCGCCGCTTTATGTACTCGTATCACGATAATTCTTTACTGTCTTCAGGAAACGTTCCCTCCCATGGAGCCTGGTCGTTATACGAGACACTGTTCGAGCACCTACGCCTGGGTTGGCTTGTTACATTATATTCAGGATTTACTATCGTCCCTTTGTCAGCGCTCAAAATGGCCGGGGAAGTCGTGTCGTGGCCCTACGTAACCGGTTGCATTTATATTTTTCACGCGGAACGTCGTTTCTCTCCGGTGACATTGCAAAAAGAGAACAACGGGGAAGAACGGGAAGAAAGATTTGTCTACCGGTGATCGAATGTTTTGAACCCGTGAATTGGAACACACGAATGAAGCCCCCGGGAAAAGTTCAGCTCTAGAGCACATTGACAAACGCGCGAAACAATGTCTCGGATATTTGGCACGAAATTATCGGCACAAGCAAAAGGTATTGTTCTTTTTTTTTTCTTTTCAATAAATAATCCTATCCACTTTTGCGGAGAATATTGTGTATCGTGCTGTATTCAGTTCATTGTAGAAGAAGATATATCCTAGATCGAAAACAGAAACAGTAGTAAATATACTGCAAAATTATTTTAACTTTTTCGAACTCCATGAGGTTCCGTAAGAACAATATTGACCATTTTTAAATCAACAACCTTAAAAATTTATAATTATACTCTGGGTCTTTATGCAAAATAAAAAGTTTGCGCATCAATTGTAAGATTAAGGAGCTAAATGGAAATTTACGTCTGTCATTAATAACTTTAATGTAGTGAAGAGTATTAATAAGAGTATTAATATATTAGTCTTTCAATCCTTTAACTTTTTTAAATTGCGCCTACTCATTTTTGTCATAAATGCATAAAATCTTCTAAATTCTTTACATAGTTCAAGTTTCACCTTTGTGTGATTAAACAAAATAACTACTATTAAAGTAAATAATGTCATTAAAAATTTTGTTTATGATAAATATAGTCAAATTATCACTTGTTTAAATAATTCCACATTTTCTTGAGGTCCCAACTAACAAAGTTTTACAAACAATTCTTAAGAAAAATATTTCCTTAATGTCTTTAATTCTTTAATGTCCAGTTTCTTGGCGTTTATTTTTAAAAAAAATTCATCATTTCACGTTCCACCGTGGCACACGTGTCTCCACATAAAATATTGATCTCACACATACCCAACAGTTATTTAAACAATTATTGCATAAGTTCTTCTGGCCCCAAAATGAATTAGTGCTTAAGTTAATGTTAAGTTAATGTTCAAAGAAAAAGAATTACTGTTCTTTAAATGGAAATGTAGAAACGGAATCTTCGAACGGTGCAATGCTACCCAGATAAACTATACGATAGTTTAATGAATCAATTGAGCAAATAAACAAAAATTCGACGTATTCAACAAACGATAATCCATCATAGATATGAAGATCCGTTGACTCGCTGCACGAGGGATTATTCCCAATAACAGAGACCGCATTCATCGATCAATCTTCGCATCCTTCCGCCATCGGGCCAGAAACGTTCCCAACAAATTTCGATTTCAGACGCAATAAACATGCGCACGCGGTGGCGGCCGACAGTTTACATATTTATACATCTGCCCGCCAACCGTTACGAATTTGTTCAACGAATATATTTCGTATCGTATCGCCACCGTTCACCGAATATTCAAATTTCGCCGACGAAATCGCAAAAATTCATTTCCCTTTGCTCGCATTTTTCAGTCGTTTACGCGGAATCGCGGTCGCGGACCAGACAATGCCATCGAAAGCCAAGCCAATCCGGGGTACCGAAACGGGCGTCTTTATGAGCCCCAAATAAAGAATCCACAATTTCCACCAAAATATAGTATAATATACCAGATTATACCACAATATACCATAATATACCATAATATACCTGAATATACCATAATATACAATAATATACCTGAATATACCATAATATACCTGAATATACTAGAATATACCATAATATACCAGAATACACCATAATATACCGTAATATACTAGAATAGACCATAGTATACCATAATATACCACAATATACCAAAATATACCAGAATATACCATAATATAGCAGAATATACTACAATAGAACATAATATAACTGAATATACCAGAATATACCACAATATACCAAAATATACCAGAATATACCATAATATAGCAGAATATACTACAATAGAACATAATATAACTGAATATACCAGAATATACCAGAATATACCAAAATATACTATAATAAACCAGATTATACCAAAATATACCATAATATACCATAATGTGCCAGAATATACCATAATATAGCACAATATACTAGAATAGACCATAATATACCATAATATAACAGAATATACTAGAATATACCATAATATACCAGAATATACCAATTGTGGTATACCACAATTTCAAACTGAATGCTTTAGTTATTATTCTGGTTTGTTAAGCTTCCCATGGACAAACAAAGGAAACCTCGTCAAGTTCCCGAAGGGAACAAAACTATTGACAAAATTAATATAATAGATCATGCGACACGCACAACAGAGTGAGGAACGCGTCACGTGACGAGGTGGTGGCCGAAGCGTGGGGGGATAGCGTTGTAGAAGGGGTAATTAGAGTGGGGGGACAAGTACTGTCACTGGACCAGGGAAATTGAGGGGAATACGGTTACCCACTCCCTATCATTGCCGGATTGGTCACGTGACATTGTGACACACGCATAACAGGGACGAAACGCGTCACGTGACCGGGCAGTGGTAGAAGCGTGGGGGGATAGCGTTGTAAAAGGGGTAATTAGAGTGGGGAGACAAGTAGTGTGACTGGACCAGGGGAATTGAGGGGAATACGGTTACCCTGTCCCTGTCATTACCGGCTAGTCACGTGACAGTGCGATATGCACGAAACAGAAGAAACGCGTCACGTGACAAGATGGTGGCGGAAATGAGGAGGGGTGTGGGATAAGGCTCTAGAAGGAAGGGTAGAGTGGGGGGACAATTCTTTATCTGGTGACTCTAGACAGCCGTCATATCGGGACCGAGTGAAATAATCGGCGGCTGTAAAAACCCATTTTTAATATTGTATCCAATTGATACACCAATTTTTGTCCACGTTGAAATACGTTTTAAAGTTCTCGCCGCGATTTGGACCCGCTGTGCAACGGGAACGGGACGAGCGTCCTTATGAACCCAGAGATTTCTATTTACCGGCCGGGATTAAAACGCGCCGATTTATCGAAGGGAATCACTCTTGATACGATTTCACAGCAGGATGATCAGCTCGGCCAAATACTTGCACGCGCGTAATCCGCGTGTATCGTTCGGCCGTCCGTTGCATAGTGGATGAGGCGACGCGATGGCGATACACTACCAACTGAAATGAATGACGGGAAACGTAGCTGCGGGAACGTTTGGATATTTAGCGTTTTCCGATACATGGCAGCGCGGCCTGGCTTCGGGCGTTTCGGCGTTATTGCCGCGGAAAAGAACTATAGTGCGCCCGCGACTTTTGTTTTCCCTGTTCGGAACGGTTATAGAGCACGACCGGTAATTTTCGTTGGTTCGACACGACGGCCTGTCTCGATCACTGGTTACAATCTTCGGAAGGGTAATAATGTTTATTGCTCGTCGAATGGCTGATCCGGTTTATGGAGTTCGCTTAATTTTTCTAACTAACTGGCAGAGAGTTTTACTGCGCTTCGGGCGGTGCACAGTTTCTCGAATTGAGAGAAAAATCAGAGGAGGATGTTAGAAAGTGGCCAAATTTTAAGGAAGTGTAAACATACAGTTATTTGTCGACAAAAGTTGTTAAAAACTTAGATGAAGGAGAAAACGTGTCGAGCGAAAAATTGAAATTTGTTAATTTCAAGTAGGTATCGCCTTGCGAAAAATGCATGGAATGTAAAAATTTTAACTCTATTTTGTAGCCTAAAGGTAATATTTATATTGCATGTGATAAAAAACTGATAAAAATGTGATATTCTTACAAAGGATAAAGGTGATTTGTAAAGTAACTTCCTGTATACTCCCTCATTTTTTTTATTATTATTTTTATTGCATTAATAAAATCATTGTTAATTTAT
Organism: Halictus ligatus; assembly: GCA_028454255.1. Taxonomy (NCBI): domain Eukaryota; kingdom Metazoa; phylum Arthropoda; class Insecta; order Hymenoptera; family Halictidae; genus Halictus; species Halictus ligatus. The sequence goes on from CM052135.1 coordinate 5,835,392, forward strand.
TAAATATTATTATATATTAATATTATTCTTTCAAATCTAAAACGTACTTCAAAAATTGAATTTTAAAACAATAAAATATCCCTTGTTAAATTTAAGTGGTATAAAAATGATATTATTCAAATTCACTGAAAATATATAAAATCTAACTAAAATTTTATGTAATAGAATTTACTCTATGCAATAGTTACCCCTATTCAAATTTAATAATTATATACAAAATTAACCATCCCTAAAATTTATTTTAAAAATAGGTCCCTATATGGATGGGTCAGAACACGTGGGAAATACAATAGTGGTGCAACAACATTATCGATGTTACGATAATTTCGAAAACGAAGTTGACAATCCTGTAAATGAAATCCGCGGGCGACCAGGAAAATCCAATTCTACCGTAATGGAATTGACAAAGATGTAATTCGTTGACAGAACGTGTTGATTACGACGCCTCTTGATTTGCTTAATGAACTTCGTTTTGAAGAAATTTGGTTTTTGTGCAGTTACTGCTCAAAATTGAACATTTCATATGTAACGATTTCACATATTTCTGAATACTTTTTAGTATGTTACATTATTTACGAACAAATGTAGCATTTATGTGCATGTTTTAATCAATTTTTGCAATTTTCACTTATGTGTAGTTGTTTCGACCAAAATATTCGCCTCTCGGATTTCGAACGGAATCCTTGTTATAGAAATGGTGATTAACAAATCTTTATCTCATCATAAAATTTTATATAGTGTATCATATAACGTGCAAAAATTATCTTAACGGGTCTCTTTTTGGTCATGCATGGAATCGATCGAAATGGCAATTCTTTGGATACCATTTGTCACGAAACATTCTGTAATTATTGTAAAAAGCGTTCAAGATTTAATTTTGTATCTAACAAAGCTCCTCAACGTCAAAAACTGTTTTCCTTTGTTCAAGTCCTGGAAAATAATTTGACAATTTTCATAAACAATTTTCCTTAAGAATTTAGAAACAATGTAATATCTAAGCTACATATAACAATATTGCATTAGCTAAACAAATCATCTGGTTCGAACCAGAAAATCGAAATTTCAAATTTTCTACTTATTTGTGCTTTGCGTTTTCATAAATGCTCATAATTAGAACTAATCTAAACTACACGCAAAGTTAAAGTAACGTAGTTAATGGAAACAAAACTAGTTCAGAATCATAGTGTTTGCTACTTCAACCCTTTTGAGTTCTAAAAATTCTAATCAAATTCGGTTTAATCGAAAATATAGCAATAAAAATGAATTTCGAAACTTGGTCAAACATGAATTTAAAATAAAATTCATTTTCTCTATAACTCATCGTACAAGTCGATTAAAATAAAATAAACGGATATATTAAAACTAGGATAATTTTATTCGAGAAAAAATTTAACAAATAAATTTAATTTAATAAATAAATTTAATAAATTTAATTTTTGCACTGCTACGCAAGCATGAAGAGTACAAGGGGGGAATTAGTGTCCCATGGACGGAAAGAACAATATTTATTGGGTACTCTTCGTCCTCGAGTGTCTTTCGATTCGAAGGCGAGGAATATTGTGCAAGTTATAAAATCGAGGGTCCCATCGTGCCCCTCGTGGACGTTGGAGCGCGCGAGCACTAGGCGCTTTTATCTTTCGTCTTTTCCTCATCCTTCCGACAATTTAGCGAGCGTCTTGCTTCTCTACGTGACGAAGGTAACAAGAGGCAAATCGCTTTGTCAACGCACCCTCTTCCACGCGACCCTCGCCGAGCCCATAATTCACTCGACTTTATGCGATTCGTCGCGTTCGAAGCCGATAACTTTATTTAAAAAAGGGGTGGGGGGGGGGGGGGGAAAGGAAAGTGGAAAAAGAGAAACAGAGTGAAAGCTCGAGCTCTGCCGGTCGCTCTCTCCGGTTTCTGAATAATGGATGTAGAACGTTTTTGAATTTTATCTTTGTACCTGTGGGGCAACTAATGAAGAGCCACGGATGGAAGGAATTCTAAAGGTAAATAAAATCCAACCTATTCTAAAAAGACTGAATGGTGAGCGGTGTGCCGAGAGGCGAAGAATTCTTATTTTCAATGTGCGATGAAACAAAAGGCTAGGATTATACGCAATTAATACCAACAATTCCAAAACCATTTCCTTGACGCTAACGTTGCCCTCATAACTAAGTAGGCGGACAAATAAACAACTTTAAATTAACTTATTAATCATTTCATATCGCTTTATCCATCCGCATTTACGGTAATTTATTCCGGGCTTGAAAAGTCAAAAGATAAGAAAATTCGTTCGAAAATTCATTAGTTATCATTAGACTGCGGATGTTTATGCAATTTACAATTTCTGCTCACGAATATTATGAAAGTTGAATCAAATAAAATCTTACTTTCCGCGGTGGTAGCCTTTCTAGATTTGTAGTAAATCAAAGTCGCTTTTTATTCTGTCGAATGTTATATTCTAGCATTTTTTGAAAATCTTCAGAAGTAATAATAAGCATAAGCATAAAGATCAAAACGTTTCATAATAAATACAATTTTTTTTATTAATAATATGGTTGTCGATGCAGGAAATTCAAACAAGCGAAACAAAAATTTGCCGAGGTTATTAAAACGCTCCAAAAAATTGTACTGGGATAAGGGAATAATAATTGATTTCTTCAGAACTGATTTTATAACATCAATTTGCGTTTGTTCTGCGGTTGCCAGCACAAATGATTCATAAACAGCAGTGCGGAGCTTGCAGATATTTATTGATTACGGAAAATTCGGAACGCGATTCTATGACGCATATTCTATGAACCTGATTCTATGATTGCTTCATTCAAAACTGATTTTATAACATCAATTTGCGATTGTTCTGCGGTTGCCAGCACAAGTGATTCATAAACAGTAGTGCGGGGCTTGCAGATATTTGTTGATTACGGAAAATTTCTGCTTGTAAATGAACGCGATTCTACGACGCGGTTGAGTATCAGAAAATTAAGATTGATAGATCCGTCGGCAAACCACCAAGCGGCGGTTATTTACGATACAAGCAATGAAGAAACACTACAGCTTTCTAGCGCGTGGCAATCATAATAACCAGGACACGTCATAAATCTAGGTTGAAGAAAGCGGGTAGCCTAGATGAAGCTTCCGCCTTCGAGGACCCCATCGCAGGACACGCTGCGTGAAATCCTACATCACCCCGTGCGAAGAAAATTGTTGTCCGACTGACTCTCGACGGTACGAGTGCCGCCGGAATTGATGAGCGGTGACACTTGCGAGAAATCGCACAGTTTTATCTTCTATGACTGTTCCTAACAGTGATGGGCAGCGTTGAATGCTTTTTGTAATCGAAATACGCTGTAAAATACCGACTACAATGAATTCTCGATATATGTCAGCGACACGGGTCTCGACGTCGTTTGTCCTCCCGATCGTAGAAAGGAACAGCGTTGCCCGAGGAGTGTAAACACATATCTGTCCTACATTTTATATGTCAAAATCACAGCGAAAACTGCTGTAACAAAGGCTTTTGAACTCTATCGGCAGCCGCGACTCTCCGCGTCTCTTTCTTTCCCACACGCTGTCCTCCTTTACGTCCGAAACTTTCACTGTTCATTACACAAGTAAATATTTATTATTATTATTAAAATTATTATTATTATTATTAGTAGTAGTAGTACTAGTAGTAGTAGTAGTAGTATTAATTACATCATATTTGGTGTAATTTTCATTACAAAAATGTCACGAATACGTTGGTGAAACTCTCGTAAAAAAATAATTTATAATAAAAAAGTTTTGTAGTGGTCTACTAGTCTCCTGGTATTTCTACAATCCTCGACGACCGAGGTCTCTCGAGCTTCTTGGACCCTCACGGGGTGTCAACCGAGGTAGTGGGGATAATTCTGCGACATTTATCAGCCATGCCTTGGCGACATATATAAAGAATTCACTGTACTTTTGTTGAATACATAAATCAAGCGACGAATACCGTGGCATTTTGTATTTAGTCATGTTAGATTGCGGATTAGATAGATAGACTGCGGATTTGTGTAATTTTAAGTATCCCAAATATTAGAAAAATTGAAACATACTATTATATTATTTTCAACCTGCTAAACATGAGAAGAAAGAAAGTAAACGTCTATTTCACTACAGTTCGTTGCAGTTCGGGTAAAAATTTTTTATTCTGCATAAAGATCATAAACTTTTAGAGGTAGTTTTCCCTGTCGATATATACACATACAATATGTACATAAGTGGACGAAAATTAAATTTTTTATCGGATGATATTGCTTTCGATATAACGTGCAATGTCATTTCACGGGACACATAAAGCCGTTCAGGAATAATAATGTTTTTAAGAATACTTGTTGGGTCAAAGTTATGTGTATTGTTCATACTTTTCTTCGTGATCGTCATAAAATATGCCGTACAGGAATAGTGCTAAAAATAATAGCCTATAAAAAGGTACATAAAATCTATTTAATAGCGTCCATTTATGTTGCCCTGGTTTGTTCCAGTTGAATTTGCAATTAACGTTTATTCAGAGTATATTTTTCGTTATTAGTATTCGTATTATTTTATTCATATGTCCTAGCACTTACAAAGTAGAATTAGTTGGACATGGTCAGACGCGTCAGACCAGTCTTATTTAACCCTCGGACGACGGACTATTTTTATAATTATACATGGTACGGCCGAATAATAAAATATCAGCGGGTACGTGGTGATTCCTTATGAAAAAAATAAGAAATAAATATAGAATAAAGTTTTTTCACCCAATGCTTCGTTTTCGAGAAAGTCGAGTTTGAAAATGCAACGAATACGCCTGCTGTTAAATAGGAATCGTGCGACGCGTCTGATCATGGCCAACCAATTCTACTTCCTGCATATACTAAAACTCGGGAACCCAACGGATCTTTAAACTCGATTTTCTCGAAAACGAGGCGACAAACGAAAAAATGTTATTCCTTTATTTCCATTTATTTTTACACGTAGAATCAGCCCCTGCCCGCTTGTGCATGTTATTCTACCACTACCTGTATAATTCGACAACGTTTGGGGCAACACAATTCTTCATTTATCAATTTTTTAAAACATGTTTTTGAAGGTACTTGAGCTAAATTGTACTTTGTCAAATTCAGTCATTGAATTACGATAATGACACTCAGGGTCTACATAGACCCAGAAAACAAAGCTTCATTTGAAAAAATTTTATTCTACATTTTCGACTTTAACTCTATAATTGATACAAATCTGCTGAACAGAAAGTTGTGGAAAGCAATTAGTATTATTTTTTCCACGACCCGGATGAGTAGCAATTTTCTACGAATTTCCTTCACGCATCATCTACTGAACTAATACTTCCAGCTCGTTAAAAAAAAACTCGATCAGTTAGTGTGAAATTGGAAAAAGTGATTCTGTTACAAATAGTGTCTGAATATTAATAAGAGCCACCGTAGTCCGGTGCGCCGCGACGCGTGTCAAATTATTTTCGACGCAACTCGAGACAGGGAAAAGTGCACGGTGTTATGAAACGTTGAGCTGCCTTTCATATCGTATAATCTCAGCTGTCCCAGCATTTGCAAGGAATTACCGGGAAAGGAAATTAGATCGAAGCGGAGGGGTTTCGCAACTGGCACACTTCAATTACCCCGAAAACAAAGTTTCGCAACGGGAATGGAATGCGTATCGTGTGGCGTTCGCGAATTAAGTTGTTCGCGAGTTCGAAACGTTCGTGAAGCGGCACCGTGGGCGAACGGGACGCCCATCGCCATGCGCCCGAGCAGGCCGAAGCATGAGAGCAGGCGTCGGTGTCGACAAAAATTGACGCGCGTCACGCAGCATGATCGCGATTGCGTGGCGAAGTCGAACGAAAGGTGACGCTAAATGGCATATTATTCCTATCATGCCGCCCCCGTGGTTTTCTACTTTGCCAGATCGATCTCGACGAGCCTCGTTCAGCAGACTCTTGTTCCGCGAATATCACGCCACGAACTGTTTAACTGTTTCGTTTATTATCGCGTCATGGGAATTTCATAAGTTCCAGAAACTCGCTCGCGCGATAATCCTACTTTTATTCGCACTCGGCTGACACGCTCCCGGTAAAAAGGTTATCACACCTGTTCCATTGTCAAATTCGCAAGGATTCGAAAACTCTACGGATGAATCTTTTAAATTCATTTGTGCAATAATCACATTTTTATCTCCATTAAAATTCTATGGATGAATTTTGGAAATTCACTTGTGCAATAATTTTATTTTTATTCGCTCTCGACTGGCACGATTTCGGTAAAATACATATCACACCTGTGCCATTGTCAAATTCACAAGGATTCGAAAACTCTACGGATGAATTTTCTAAATTCATTTGTGCAATAATCACATTTTTATTTCCATTAAAATTCTATGAATGAATTTTGGAAATTCATTTGTGCAATAATTCTATTTTTATTCGCTCTCGACTGACACAATTTCGGTAAAAAAGCTATCACACCTGTGCCATTATCAGATTCACAAGGATTCGAAACTCTATGAATGAATTTTGGAAATTCATTTGTGCGGCAATCCTATTTTTATTTCCATTCAAATTCTATGAATGAATTTTGAAAACTCGTTTGTCCGATAAGCGTATTTTTATTCGCACTCCATTAGCAGGCTCCCGGTGAAAAAGATACCCCACCTCTGCCATTTTCCGATTCACAAAGATAGATTCACAATTGTCCTACTCCCTTGAATGAATTTTGGAAACACATTGGTGCGATAATCCTATTTTTATCCGGACTTGACGGGAACACTCTCAGTAAAAAAAGATACCACGCCTATGCTATTATCAGAGTCACAACGATTGAGAAATTCTATGCATAAATTTTGGAAATTTATTTGCCCGACAATCCTATTTTTATTTTCATTCAAATTCCATGAATGAATTTTGGAAATTCATTTGTTCGATAATTCCATTTTTATTCGCACTCGGCTGGCACACTCCCGGTAAAAAAGATATCGCACCTGTGCCATTATCAAATTTACTAAGATTCAAAAACTCTGTGAATGAATTTTTGGCATCCATTTGTGCGATAATCCCATTTTTATTCGCACTCCATTGGCACGGTCCCGGTAAAAAGGATACCAGACTGGGGATCTTCATGCAAATTCTAAATTTCATGGCATATTTTATAAAAATCAGATTGGGATTTTTTCAGATTTTTCGGATTATGCGAATATAATACATATTTCGTATAGAAGTTTTGGAGATACCAGTTTTGTAAAAAATTCAGTAATGAGATATTGTTGAAAACAATTGTTCTTAATTTTTTCAGAATTTTTTACAAATTTCATCGTGTATTAAAAAATCAAAATCAATTTTTTCGATACCGCTTCATCTTCTTGTAGGTGTAGTATGTAATGTTAAACATTTTTATATTCGAAAAAATAATGTAGAAAATATAAAATACGTTATTTGCATTATATTTCAATGTATGCGGATAAGTCCAAAGAGTTTCGGTTGGCGCACGCGGTGTGATCTCCGGCTGGGAATATTTTGGCCCGGGACCGAAGCCTTATTGAATTGTGTGACCAAAAATCAATTTGGTTTGGAGACACTTTTCGCCATCTTATCCGGCCATACTCTTTTCATTCTGTTTCGGAATTGTCAGCTAGAATACATTTGTTTATACGAAGTTATCCGCGCACGCAAAGAAACTGTGCGATAAACCAATTCAGAAAGAAATGCAAACTTTTCGCTTTGTCTTGCATGTACTTTATTAATATTTTTCGTGCAGCAGTTTATGAATAACACTATTCCACGCGCGCCTAAACAAAGTCACTGCTACAAAGTTGCTTCTTTCTTGAAAACCAACCTTGCAACATCGAAAGCTTTCGGAATTAGCTTTGGACCGGCAACATCGTTGAAACTTAATTTTCGCAGCGAGACAGTTTCTCAAAGGCACCTAAACGAAACATGTCACAATCCACATGGTCATTTATATATCGTTTCGCATGCTGTTATTTTAGAAAATTATGTTCCGTCCCTCAAAGCGGCTGTTTTCCCTGAAACTGAACAATGCTTTTCATCGCGGTGCCAAGGTATCGATCTACCGCGACGAATGAAATATTAATATCGAGCTTCCAGAAGGTTGTCGAGCATGACGAAATGATTTTTCACGTTTAATCCATCCGCAAGGGGGAAAACGGAGCAACAGTTCTTGCCGGAAGGAGTTTTCTAGCCACTCGTCAATTACGCTTCACCCTGTTACATCTTTATCCCCGTGTTTTATTTTTACATCGTACTTCAGCGGAAGCTGAGTTAATTGTAAAAGCTTTTCACCGATAATATCCGCGGGGGAAGTTTACAGCGAATTACTCGGTCGTCTTTCACTCGACTCCACCTTCTGGTTCAATCTTTGCTTACTGACGCTACTAATTTCTTCTCCATCCCCTCCCGCCCCACCCCTCGCTCTCACTTTCTCCTTTTTTCCTCTCGTTTCCTTTTAAAACATTTTATCTCTAATATCTTCAACGGCCAACTCTCCACAGTTCACATAAACTTTCCGAACTGTTGTTGCTTCTGGTAACCACACAAAAGGAGTACACTTCTGACGCTTCCGTTGGCCGCACATTGATCGTTCTGATATTTGTCGGTTCGTGAAAACTCTTTCAATTAATTAACCTTTTTATTGACGCGTTTCGCAATTTAGAACAGCGTCGAACACACCACGTCGCAACGGGCTACATTTTTTGTTTTTGTTTGTTTTGTTTTTATTTGAAAGCTTCAGTGGAACTCCCCATTGAGAGTTAGAAAAACTATACATTAGGTCTATACTATACATAAAGTCCTAATATATAAGGTGTCTCACCTAACTTGACCATCTAAAATATCACTCTTGCTTTTTACGATAGAAAAAAATGTCTGGGGAAAACATTAGTTGCTTCAGAGGGGCAAATATTATGACATTCAAAAAAATTTGTTTAAGGTTATATTTTTTGAGATTTAAAGGTCATCGATGTTTTTTATTATCGCTATATGATAGCCGAGGTCAAGACGAATCCAACGACCTGTACTATTATGACCTTCGCGTGACCTTGAGTATGAAAATTCACAAAAGTAGGGCACTTGATGTAAATAGTGAAATAAATAAGATAAATTTCATCAAAATCGGCTTATGCAACTTGAATATGTTCCCCTGTGAGCATATAAATTACTTTTAAATATGTGATATACGAAAAAGTAGTTGCAACGAGAATTGCAGCATCAAGGTTCAATTGACTACATACTGAATAGCATACAATGTAGTAATTAGTATTTTCTATCAGTTATCACGATATAAAAGTCACCTTGAATATCGTTATTAAATATTTCAAACTTTAATAAACTGGATTCGACCTTCATATCGCGAATAAAAGGCATGATAGAAACAATATAAACATACAAATGTTTCTCTTGAAAACATACAACTTTCGTTGCAACCAAAAAGAATTTTTTTTCATGTACCAAAATAGTTTACGTGTAATGTAGGAGGCACGCTTAACTGAATCACCCTATATACAGTGTTATTTTAGTAGGATTTGAGTGATTTTCAAATCACATTACATTTTTACTTTTTTGATCTCTATAACGCTTATTTTCTATTTCTGCATACTGTCAAATGTTTCATTTTTGTCGATTATGGCTTCATAGATTTGTTTAACCCTTGTCCACTACTGATAAGAATTTTGATCAAGATTCGAGAGATCAAGTTTTGCCTATATTATTTGCTTATACTATAGTTTTGTTTATATGTAAGTATATAAAGATCACCCTCGTATACCATGGTATACCATACAACGCGGTTTTCGATATATCGTGGTTCATAAATTCTAGCAATCCTCGTATAATACGGTATCTATATACTTATACAGCGCAATTTCGAACAGTTTATGGTACCATAATTTTCGCGAATTGAATAAAACTATGAAATTTTTTCACTTGTTAGATAAAATTCACATTTTATTTGAAAGAATCATTTTTAAATTTTAATGCTATTTTTTTATGTTATCTGAGTCTCGCATAACACGATTTTTATAGTAGCACATATTCTTTCAGAATTGCTTGTGTTATATACAACAGTTATATGTGCAATTAAGATAAAATTTATTTAGGCAATTAGAAAATTTCATTATTAGTAGTTTCCACGAATTTAGTTCGTGCGTTGGAGGGAACTATAATACTGTAAATAAAATGTAATCTTCTTTAAAAAATGCATAGTAAAAATGAGAGAAAATTTATGTACGTGCATTATAGTAAATGTGCATCTAAATTTACATAAAAATTTATATCCTGAGCTTTTTGAAGTTGGAGATTAGAAATCTGAATTAAAAACGACTAAAACAAAAACATTAACTTGCGTTCGCAACGAAAAATTAAAGACTATTTTGTCGATATCATAATTTCCAGCATAATAAAAATGGAATGTATAGTTGCATGACTTATAAAAGGAAATACATTTAAAATGCAGATGAAGTTTCCAAAAGAAAACCTCTAATATCCGATTAAGTAATATTTCTTTGAATTTAGCTGATTCAAAATTCACATAATTCAAAAACCAATGTTTTCTTAATATAGTGAACAACATTTTTCACAAATGAATGTAAAATAGTCGCTTAATCGTTACCGCTCCGTAGAGCTAGTACTAGTAAAGACGTTACGAAAAACATACATGGCAAATAAATGGTTATGGCTGCAGATAAGTTGTTCGAGCACACAGCTTTAATCCTTATAGGGTTGGCACAAGTACGATCGTTCCCATGCCAGTGGTAAAAGCTTTCGCCACCAATCCAGTGTTAAACACGTTTCGAGTCGATGGTTCGCCGGCGAAAAATCCTTCCGGTGTATAGGAATAACAATCGTTAGGGGCCATTGAATTTTTATGAGCATAAATCAATGTAACGCAACCGGCCACGGGGCGCGAGATTCATGAACAAATATTGGTCTCGGTGGCACCGTTACCCTTGGCTGAAGATTATCACAGATTTTCCATAGTTCTTTTTTTTTTCCCCTCCCCGCCACGGTGAACTATCCGGGTCCGCTCTACCGTGAACACCGCGGGGGCCGTGTTACATTCATAAAATCCGACGGTAGATATCGCCGGCGGCGATAGCGCTAGGAATAATCGCGTAATGGACGTGTCAAGGGCTTAAAAATGTCCGGCACGATTTACTGCGATTCTGGCGGCCGGACAAGCGTCGAAACGTGCGCAGGAATTTTATCTCCCAAAATCAGGCGTGTAACTGCCATAAAATCTCGATTTAAAGAGCGGCCGGAAACGGTTATCGTTTGTGTGCCATCCCTTTTTCCCCTCCCTTCCCCTCCCTGCCCCGTCTTTCACCCCCGGCGTGGTACTCTCTTTTTATAATCAATTACCGCGAACGAATCCTCGTTGAAACCGGCGCCGTTGATAAACGCCTCGCGATATTTTCACCGTGGACCTGATCTCGCAGACCAGGCGGCCAGAGAGACTCTGTTGCCCAGAAAAATCGGTTCGACGCTTCCTTTTTGGTAGGAAAATGCGATCGGTATGCTCGCCGCTCCGGTATAAATGATTCTATCTGTTTTTTCGAATTTTCGAAACGGTTTTATGTGTGCCGTAACTGTTTCCGGAATGAGCGTCGTTGCCGCGCGCCGGTTCGCGTAAATATTGGAGAAACGAATGTTTAATGGTTGCTCGCGGACTTATCTGTACTCACGGCATTAAAAGCTGCCTTTGCAAGAAGACTCTAATATTATGCTCGCAAACAACATCAATCGTTGTATTGACTTTCTGGTAAGTATCGTCTAACGCGACTGCCATCTTCAGCGAAGTGCGAACGATAGATCATTCGGGTTTCATTTTGCCGGTACATTCGTACGTGATCTGATTCACATGTTGAATGGAATTTTTAAATGGATTGGTTAATTGAAAATTTTCTTCGAAATTAGTTTGAAGTAATTGTAATTTAATTCTACTGGAATATTTTCTAAAATGAGAACTTTCTCGTTTCTTTGTTACTTATTGCTTTTATTGCATCAAATGAATTATTATCATTGGTTTAACGAATTTTATTATTTGTCAGTATTACTCTCTTCGAGTTCACTCCAAAAGAATATTCATTAATTGAATCAATTTAAAAATTAATCTGACGTGAAATTACGTTTATAATGAATTTTAATCCTAACCGTGCCTATAAAATTTATTAGAAATTTATTTGTTTACTTTCTTCTTCCGAATTTTTATTTTTATTGTAAAACCATTATATTGTCATTATATTGAGAAATTAATAAACAACGCCTATAAATTTTGAGCTATCTGACCTATTTTTAGGTTACCTAGATATACAGGTTTATTAAAATAGGAGTATAGATCTTTGACAGCCATATTTTTTTCTTCTTTCTTTCCACATTCTTTTTGAAGTGAGTTGAAGTGAGTTTGTATTGATTGTCATTTTATACTGGAAAAATGTACAGTCGCGCAACGTGTAGAAATTGTTAAAATTTATATGAAAAAAAAAATGATGCTGCTCGATTATTGAGAGTACTGACCACCAGGATCATGCGACATAACATCTTTACATTACTTTCTTTGGGATTATATTAAGTCGTTTATTTCAATAAGCCGACAAAACTAGATGATTTGAAAACCAACATTAAGTTCACGAATCAATTTTTTAAAGAAGTTTAGAGGCGGTTTTTTAAATGAAATTATTTTTAATACATAATGATACATACCAATAAATCAAAGAGAAATTACCCATTGGTATCTTACTAATAATTAGTTAATAATTAATAATAATAATAGCAATAATAGTCATAGAAATATAATGATTGTGTGATAGAGTTTAGAGGAGTATGATGTAACTAGAGTTATGCACACTTGAATAATGAATTATTTGCATTTTCCAAATTACATAGAAAATTTACTTTCACTAGGCGTTTAAATCAAATTAATTATTTTCAAATAAGATTTCATGTCACTCGCATTGTTCAAATAAAATAATAAATAATTTCACCTCAAGGAGAGTTTATTAGAGTAACTACGTTGATTGTTAAATTTAAATCTGCTAATTTTTGTAGTTTAGTGATGAAAGTTCAGCTGCATTCGCTTTTCAAAAATTGTTCATTGATACACAAAATAAATACAATTTTCGAGAGGACGAATTATTCGATCAAATGAAAGATAGAATGAATTTCATTTGAAGTAAAAACAATGAGATAATTAAGAAAATTATTTGGCTGTTCAAATAAACTTACACGTGATTATTTCAAACGGCGCGTACCCATTCAGATAATATATTATCTCGACGATTACTTTTCGAATAATTTGTTTCGATAATGCCCGTGCCCGGGCGTAACATGAATATTTATAAGAAGCTTTCTGAAGTAACCGCGGGGCTGGAAAAAAGATCATCGATGATCGCAGCGAGCGCTCTGCTGGCCGCGATTACTCGTAAATTATGGAATATCACGATGAAAGACGGACGGGCCTGTAAAATGCAACGCCTCCCTTGCGGCGAACTTTTGCACCCGGAAAACAGCTGCAACGAATTTACGGGCATCCGGCGGGGCCTTCAGGAAACGCGGAAAGTACATAAAACGACGCGTTCCTGCTCGCAGAGATACTTTTATCGCTTACACATTTAGCGCCGCAATGGGAATTGCCACGACGAACGACCCGCTGCGCCGTCGCGGAAAAAAAGAAAGGGCACATCGCCGGCAGAGATATTAGTCGATAGAGATCATGTTCGCGGCAACGAAACACCCGGTTGTTGTGTCGTAAACTGTGGTGCAAGGAATTCCATCTTACCTTTGCATTGTCAACGTTTTACCTCCGAATAATTCATGTACCTCTGTATAATAAGCACACACCTTTGAACGTACAACGCGATACAGAAAACTGTACACAGTTGTTCTCGGACTTTTATCAGCTAGGCATTTGGGACATGTATAGAGTAAACAATGCATACAGAGTAATCGTCAACTGGCGGTACAACCAAATAGGGAGTAATTCACATAATAAAAAATGTGCAATCAAATTTTTTCGATACGAGGCTTTGTTTTCGAGAGAATCGAGTTTGAAAATCCGTCGAATTCGCGTGCTTAGAATTCGCAATGGTGCATTTAGACCAAACGAACGTACACTCGTTCCCTACTGCCCCCACCACCACCACCACTTCAACAAATTCGTGCTCGTTTAAATGTCGAACGGGAGCGAATGTTTAAAAGAGAATTTATATTACTCCGGAATGGGAGCCGAACGATCATTCGTTCGTTTGGTTCGAACCATTGCTGTTCAGCTATCGCCCGTACGGACAGTGTATTTTACTTCTCTGGACATAAACAAATCGGCGGGCAACAAACCACGCCTTTTTGCGCGACTTTGCATGTATCCATCGCACGTATTGCCGTTACTGATTGGACGCAGTGATAGCACTCGACAGCATTTTATATCAAGATTTAGCGAAATAGGATGATCATCGGGCGAATGGCATCAGACAAATGACAGTCTTTTTCCCCATTCGCTTACACATTTAGTTCCATTCAAATTACGTAATTTGCCAGCAACATTGCCCTCACACATGCCTGGGCGCATAGGCGTGTCCCTATGTCAGTTACCACGGCTTGCTCAGTGTATCCAAATTAAGTCTTGTCCCCCACTCTATTTTTCCCCTTCTACGACTCTATTCCCCCAACGCTTCAACTATGTCCCGGTTATGTGACGCGTTGCGTCTGTGTCATAATTGTGCCACAATGTCGCCGTGACTAATTTGGTACTGGCAGAGAGAGGGTAACTGTATTCCCCTCAATTCCCCCGGTCCGGCTACACTGTGTGACTCCCACTCTATCCTTCCTTACTATTCCTCCATTTACTATTCTCTACTATTCCTCCATTTTCCGGCGCCAGACACCCCACCCTTTAGCTACGGCCCGGTCACGTGACGCGTTGCGTTTGTGTCATTATTGTGCCACAATATCGCCGTGACTAATTTGGTACTGGCAGAGAGAGGGTAACTGTATTCCCCTCAATTCCCCTGGCCTGGCGACACTGTTTGACTCCCATTCTACTCTTCCCCTTCTTCCACGCTATTCCCCCATTTTCTGGCACCAGCCACCCCACCCTTTAGTTACGGTCCCGTCACGTGACGCGTTGCGTCTCTGTTGTCCGCGTGCCCACAATGTCGCGAAACTAATCCAGTACTGGTAGAGAGAGGGTAACTGTATTCCCCTCAATTCCCCTTGTCTTCCCACTCTACCCTTCCCCTTCTACGACTCTATTCCCCCAACGCTTCAACTATAGCCCGGTCACGTGACGCGTTGCGTCCGTGTCATAATTGTCCCACAATGTCGCCGTGACTAATTTGGTGCTGGCAGAGAGAGTGTAACCGTATTCCCCTCAATTCGAGCGAATTCCCCTAATCAGGCGGCACCGGACTAGCTGAACAGCACTCGGCTCTGAACGCACCATGAGAAGAAGAACCAGTAGGTCATGAACGGAGCCTAATACTAAAAATTATTATTCTTCATTTTCGACTTATTCTTTTACGTGTAATTAGCCCCTTACGTATAATTGTCCCACCAGTCACCGTTCAGCCTGTACAAATGATTATTTGCTGGAAAAGCTTTTCGGTCTCCACGCGACTGAGGGAAACGAAGTTGTTCGACAGGTAGGCGACACGTCGCGCGTCAAATTAAAAGTGGAGGTAAATTGCTAGGCCGAAAATTCCAACTGCGGCTCGTTTCGGGGAGAGCACTCGTTTGACAAATAACTGTCGCAAGGAACTTGGCGTTCTTCCATATCGCTCTAACGATTGGTGGTGCTCGCGCGGGGCTCCGTCTCGTTATTTCTTGGCGCTTCAGTTTTCCACGGGCCTCGGACCGGTGGATTCGAGCCGTCTCGACTGGCACTCTATCCTTTTCCTGGCTTGTTATTCCGATCGGTAACGAGACAGAATTTCCCGTGGACTGCCTACGGCCGGAACATCGTGTCAGGCCGAATGAAATCGCGGCGCGGCGCGACGCGACGCTGAACGGCCCGTTCGAAATCAAGTTTCCAGCAGACGAAGCCGACAAAGACAACTTGGAAACATTCGCCGATTGACGTTTAACGTTGCGACACGGCCGAACGATATTCTGTATTCCGCGGGCGAAACGCGGTGGGACCGCGACGACCAAGAGTTTCCCGGCTGGTCTCATTTCCGCGGCACGTCGATCTGTCATCGTTCCCCTGATCGCTAAATAATCGCCAACGAACCTCCGAATCGTTCGAACCAAGCGACACGCTAAACCGTCGAACTTCGCCGCATAGTATTCTATATCGAATCGACCAGTTGTCACTTAGGATTCCACTATCTATGGACACGGAGCCGTCGGCCATTTTAGACGCAGAATTGTCAATGTTTCGAAGGAACGATGGATACAGTCAGTAGTGGCAACAGATAGCGAACGGATGTGTTTCGTGCTGATAGTAATTCGAGCTGTTGTATTTTAACCTGCGCCGGGATATTTTGACCTGACTCTTTTTTATCGCCCGACGGTTACAGATAGAGCGAATTCTCTGTATATGTCGCCGAGGCATGACCGATAATTGTCGCGGAATTATCCCCACTACCGCGGGGTATACCCCGTAAGGAGCCAAGGACACTCGAGAAAGAGTATAGCATAATACAGGTCGGGTATGACACCGGAAGACCACTACTAATCCCATAACAAAACTTCTTTATTTTTTACTATTTTTTATGGGACTTTCGTCAACATATTCATAACATTTTTCTAATGAAACTGATACCAAAATAATACCGTCATTATAGAAGTACAACATCGGAATTATATCATATTAGTAACCACTTCCGCGATAAAAATGCCACAAATATGTTGGTGAAAGTCTCATACAAAAATAATAAAGAACAAAAGAGTTTCGTTATTGGATTAGTAGTGACTAAGTGTAAAATTTTAAATTGCGTTTTTGACTTGGAAAGTTAAGCAGAATAGGAGTTTTTCTTTATTATTATAATATTGTTTCAAGAATGAATTTAAATCAGGAATGTTAGCCAGATATATTAATAAAAAAATATATATAGTTGTCTTTGTTTCATCTTATAAGTAGTTTAGATTTTAATACAGTTGTTATTTGTGTGAGTCACAAAAATGTCCCAACTATGAAATTTAAACAATAACGATTTTCTTCCAGAAAAAATTAAAGTTTTCCTGCCTTGAACGTATTTGAACAATTTGAAAAGTGTTACAAACAATTTATTAGCTTGTATGAGTGATTTGATCTTACATTATAAATTATAAACATAGAAAATATTTTGAATATTTCTGTTCTAGATCGTTCATTTTCATTCAATTATCACATTAATTATTTTTGTACTGAGTCAAAGTGGAATCTGACTTGGAAAGTAATTGAAAGTCCTTTTCATTTTGTACGAAATAATCTCGAACAATACGGAATGGCTGATTCGTTGCGTGACACGTAAACTTTCAGAGCTCTGGCAGTGTTTAAAAATTAATCCAAATTTTAATTGACACACGCGATCGCGAGGAAGCAGCAGTCCCGTTGAATTCTTCATAACTTCATTTTCGCAGGATTTGTCCCGATATGGAACTGAAATTAATCAAACTTCGTGGAACGAATTCATTTGGAAAAGTAATTTTAAATTTTCTTCGCTATTTCTTTCTTCAAGCTTATTTGCTTTATCTCGAACAAATCGTGCGGTAAAAAGGGAATGATAGTAATGTGAACTTTTTGCTTTATGATTTCCTTCGAAATAGAATTGTTTCATTTTTTGTTAATTTGTTAGAAGAAGGAATTCTATATTGGTTTTCTTAAATGACTATATCGTTGAAATTGTCTCTAGAAGGGCTACAATCGTGGGAGTTCAAAAATATGTGGTTCCATTTTAAAAAACAGAGATGACCTTCGTATCTCCTTGACCTCCTCCACCTATCAAAAAACTAGTAAAATCGGATAATCAGCCCTCGATACCAAATAATTTTGGCCTGATGCGTTTTTTCCTATCACCAATAGCAACCAAGTTATTCAGGTGGCCGGTTTCAAGTGCCTCACCCTGTATACGAGAAGATTAGTATTCCATTTACGTTTTATAGTTAATCTGAATATTTTCCAAATTAAAAATATACATAATCGCAATGACATGAATTACACTTATCTTCAACTTAAAAAAAAAATCTGTGGTTCAGGGTTTCATTACGTTAAAAGTTAACACCAAAGCGTTCTCCAAAATGGTCAAAAACTGGCTCCTCAACGGTGCCGCGATGGTTTTCTGCACAAGTACTGAAATAACCGCCATTTGTGTTGTTCCGTCGTAGAAACCCTCTGCGAAGGGACATCTGTACGACCGTGAAGGTCAACTAGCCACCCGCGGCATAATCACCATGACCGCCATCAAAAACCTAGCATAATTTAGCGTAGTGGGAAATCCGAGAAAAACTCAGCACACGCTGAACTGCGAACCATTCTAGTACCTAGATTTATAATTTTTGTAGCCCGTAACCAAATGTACCTTCTACTCCCACTCTTCCTAATTTTCCACCACTTTCAACACCACTTTCCAAAAACACATCCTTCAACCAATCATAGACAACTTACTAAAACCACATCCACGTCCGAGCTTTCCTAATTCCTATACGATCGTAACCAAGTCAGAACTGCTTCAAAAACCGAACTATTAAAAACACCGAGATCCTAACAGCAAGCCAAATCTTGCCATATCGCAATAAAGACCAGTTCTCCGGAGATTGACAATACAATCTGTATACGAAGGCAGCGTTGAATGATTCCGTTGCCTTCTCTCAATGTGTACTGTAACATTGAGCACCTTGGATGGGGAATAGGATGATACACCGTTGGATATACAGTAGCTCACGAAAGTATTCGAACGCTTCCAATCTACATCGTTAACAAATAAAATACACTCGTTAGGTTTAAGTTTTCAAAATAAGATTGTAAGTAAAGACACATAGGAGTCTTGAGAATGTATAAGTAAAATTACAAAAAAATCTGACAACACATACAGGATTCACAGGGCATTGAGTATAAACATACCGTTTACGGACGTCACAAAAGTATTCGAACGCGTAGACAAGAACCGTATTTCTAGTGATTGAAATGTAAACATTACACTTTAGTCGATTCCGAGACATCGTGTGGTTCATACAGATTTCGTAGAGTATAATCTTTCATAGTTATTCTAATCATGAGCACGAAAAAATCAGAAACCAGTAAATGTGAACGTGAATTAATATTGAAGTTGCATAATGAAAATAAATCTTATCTTGAAATTGCCAAATTATTAAATCGAAGTAAATCTACGATACATTATATAGTAAAAAAAGTCGAAAACTGAAGGTAATATTACAAACAAGAAGCGTACAGGACGTCCAAAGAAGTTAACGCCCAGAGAAGAGAAAATGATTATACGTGAAATTAAGAAAAATCCAAGCACATCTGCACCAAAACTTGTGGGGATTGTTGCAAATAATTTTGGGAAAGATGTACATCCCGAACTGTGTCGTAGGGTTCTGCGGAGTAATGATTACCATGGAAGAATACCACGAAAAAAGCCATATATCAGTAAAATTAATAAAAAGAAAAGACTAACGTTTGCAAAAATGTATATTGATAAGGATATTTCATTTTGGAATAAAGTTATTTTCTCGGATGAAAGTAAGTTTAATATTTTCGGTTCGGATGGACAGCATTATGTGTGGCGAAAGTGCAACACAGCATTGCAAATACGGAATATGATTCGAACTGTGATACACGGAGGTGGCTCAGTGATGGTATGGGGGTGTATGGCGGCGAATGGAACTGGAAATCTTCTTTTTATTGACGGAATTATGGATAAGTACAAATATCTGAATATTTTGAAACAAAATTTGAAACAAAGTGAAATTAAATTGAACCTATTGGATGATTTCTACTTCCAACAGGACAACGATCCTAAACATACAGCTGGGATTGTAAAGGAATGGATCATATATAATACTCCGCATCCACTACAAACTCCTCCGCAAAGCCCTGACATAAATCCTATAGAACATTTATGGGCCGAAATTGCAAGAAAACTTATGAATTTTGACATAACGTCCAAGGAAGTGTTAAAAACCAAAATAATAGAAATATGGAATTCCATTGAAAAAAAGACAACGGAAGAACTTGTATATAGTATGGAAAGCCGGCTAAGACACGTTATTGATGCCAAAGGAGGACCAACCAGATATTAACATCAAACAATTCAAGATTTATTCGTACGTTCGAATACTTTTGTGACATCCGAAAATGGTATGTTTATACTCAATGCCTTGTGAATCCCGTATGTGCTGTCAGATTTTTTTGTAATTTTACTTACACATTCTCAAGACTCTTATGTGTCTTTATTTACAATCTTATTTTGAAAACTTAAACCCAACGGGTGTATTTTATTTGTTAACGATGTAGATTGGAAGCGTTCGAATACTTTCGTGAGCTACTGTATACACTTTATTCCTTTGCCTACACTATGGTTCGCGACATAAATGTTCGTTTCGAGCGTTCTTAACTGTCAAGTGGTGGATCGCGATATACTGTCTCGTTTTGAACAGTTCGTCTCGTCCATTTGCCAGTTCGATTTGTGTCTGGTCTGTCTCGTCCTGTTCTGTCTATCGTCAGTTCGGTTTTTTCGTGATCGGATGATTTTGGATTTAGGTGGGAAAATGTAGCATTTCGTAATTGGACGTGGGTGCGTTGGGAGGAGTTTTGAGTTCATGAGAGTGGGAGACTGCAAGGAAATTTCTTGGTTTTGTCTTCGTTCGTCAATGGCGTGATTTATCGTGGTCGTTCCGTTCGTCGTTTTCGTTGGTTCGGTCGCGTGTGCTGTCCCGAATTACGGTAGTCATAAATTAATTTTCTCGGTCGTTTGTAACTAATTCGCACGTGTTTCTTTATGGTCATCCCTTTCAGGTATGTCCCATTGTCGCCTGGAGGAACGGCACGGCACGGTCGACCTTCGGTGTTGCCGTCGCAACGCAATCATTCGCCGTTAAACCTTCACCTAGTCGCGACACGATTTCTCCCAATTCCAGGATCGACGAAGAATGCAGATTCCGGCGAGACATCGCTCTTGCGCTCGCCGCGCCGCCATTGTTGAACGCGGCCGGCTGAGCCGTGCTCGTGTAAAGCCAAAAGTTCCATCCCCCAGCCCTCTATTTATTTAATCGCGGCCGAATATAAATTTTCCCGTAAAACCGCAACTGGCACTGTTCCGTCGCGTCGTCCGGCCGGCTGACAGCAAATGGCACTAATTTCATCCACCGCCGCAAATGGCACGACCACAACCGCTCCGATTTACCCTGGGGGGGAACGGTCGAATCGCGATGGAGTCGGCCAGTGCGTTAAAAGGTCCTGGAAACCGGGGGTCTGTCGCGCGCGTCAGCCCATTCGTAGGAGCTATTGAATAATATTCGATCCGGTGTGCCCTGTTTCCGGCGTTAAATCAAGTCCGAAATATCCAAAGGACCGGCGATCGGGGGTCACGGAACAGAGACGGGAACACGGTGATTGGAACGAAGGGTTGAGGAAGAGGGGGGGAGGACTTAGGGTAGGGGAACGATGATCGATTTTCATAGCCGACCGATTTGTACCCCGGGTGCCTCGCCACGATAACAATTATCGCTAAGTGGCGAACGATGAGTGGGTCGAGCGGGAATACGAAACATGGCCCTTGCACGGCCACTATTAGTGCCTCATTAATAACGTCAGTCGGTCGTGGTACCGGTGATTTAGTGGATCGAACCGGCGCTAGTAGGCCTCGGAGAAAGAGTGGAATAACGATCGGCGGGCCGACGTCAATCTCCGATGACTTTTCGAACGCGGCCGTCGCTCGGTGACTACGCTCGCCCTGGGAAATTGCTGTTAACGAAGACGCCCTGCGGGGGCTCTTCGTGAAAGGGACCACGCGATCGGTTTCGAACCGTGCCGCACAGTGGTCAATTTGCTCGAAAACCTGGACAAACTCTCGACTCATTTTATCCAGTCGATGTCGTTCGCGTTCGTATGCCGATTCAATCCTCGCACGACGAACAATTCGTACAACATATGAGCCGTTTATTTTGAAAGTGGCCTAACTCCATTCTTGATAAGAAAACGCATATTATTCACTTAATAATTGCCACCATTTTAATAGGAACTATAAATTTAACACCCTTAGATACACTTAAGCGGTACGACTCATTAATGGCCTATACGTATATTTTTAAATTCATTGAAACGCAAACCCTTAAATATCTCGATTTTAAGATAAATGGACTTAGGCCACTTTCAAAATAAACGGCTCACATGATCGATCATGTTTGGAACTACAGTTTTGTTCCGATGTAAGGCGAAGATGTGTTTATTTATTTATTTTTTTTTTATCGAGATACAGTGAATTCTCGACGTAAGTCACTCGCGCGGTTCTGGCGAGTGACATTTACGCGAAATCTGTGGTTGCGTTTGAAATGCACGGTGCACGCTGCAAACCGAAATGTCACTATCCGTCTATGTGTCCTGCGCCTGTGACATATAGACGGATAGTGACAAGAAGGCTGAGAAAATGTATTTCTCCGATACAGTGTTGCACGCAGAGGCGGACTGCAAAGCTCGAGAACCGTCGCCGTCGAGGAGTGTAACGTAACATGGTCCGATATATTCGTGTGAGACCGGAAGACCACTACTAATCCAATTACAAAACTTCTTTATTTCTCATTATTTTTTAGTGAGACCTTCGCCGACATATTCGTGGCATTATTCTGATTAAAATGAAACGAAATATGATATAATTCCGATGATATTTATTTGTGTAATGAACGATGAAAGTTACTTCCTGTTACAATCATGTTAACAGAAAATTAGTGTAAATATGATCGGAATTATATCGCGTTCGGTCTCGTTTTAATCAGAACAATTTCGCAAATACGTTGGTAAAAGTTTTACAAAAGAATAAAGAAAAAAGAAGAAGTTTTATTATTGGATTAGTAGTGGTCTCACACCGATATACCCGACTGTGTTATGTTACACTCCTCGACAGCAGCAGCTCTCGAGCTTCGGCCTTGCGGTGTGAGCAGTTCCGGTGACTTCTAAGCGCGAGGCTTGCAGTGACTAATATCGAGAATTCATTGTATTCATCGCCCTATATAGGAACAATACGTATTATCTGCTTTGTTTATCGGGTTTTTTTAACATATTGATAGAGGTACTTCTTGTAAGACTTGTTGATTAGATTGTTCTTGTAACATTTTTATCTAAACATCAGGAAAAGGGACACAATATTATAATGTACATTCTCAACAACATATAGGGACAAGTTTTTCCACAGAAATGTTTACCGATTCACCGGCACTTATGTTCAGAAAACATGACATGGCATGAACTTTTCCATACTCTGTATGTATGTACTTAGCGATAACGATGCGGTGAAATTCAGCGAGCTGGGCAAATAGAAGCTTCCATTGCAAATTCGATTTAGCTAGGGTTTTCACTTAGGACCATCTTCAGCATTCGAAAAATGTCTGAAGGACGTCAAATTGGAATGTTATTTAGGATGAAGGTGCTCTTCGCAGCAAAGGATGCAGATTCAGTTCTTCACTTTGCACGAGACCCTTTGACTGCTGGACTCATCCCGCATACTCCAGAGACGTCTTCTAATGACGAGTTAACTCGTCCATAGTTAACGCATTACCGACCGGGAAATGAGAAATCTCATTTTCATACAAATTTGCGTTACCAAAAGGAAATGAGAAATCTTGTTCTCAGGCAGTTGCAGAATTTACTTGACAATTGTGGGGCAACGATTATTMTTGTAACTAGACTGCGGAACTTTATAACAAGTAACGTGTTCATGGGAAAATTTCAAGAAACAGGAATTGRATAATACCTTCTTCTCTTCAGGATATGTTTCAGRAAATTGAAGATAWTAAGRGATTGTATAGRYTTCCAGTGAACTTTKTATTTTACATGTTTTCGGTAACTTTGATGCACAAAACGAAAATTCGTGTATAGACTCGTTAGTCGAAAACGAATCACTTATGAAAAATTTTATGTATGTACTGTTTTTCACTTATTTTATCATGTAAAATCTTTTTGGTTCACATAACGATGAAATACTATGCAAAGACATTGAAAGCATTTTTTCATGAATGAATCAACCACAGATTTGAAGATTTAGGCTTCCCCACTTTAACGAACTTGATGTACGATTTCTTTGGCTGATTTATGTTGTAAAAATGGGGAGCAAATTTTTACGAAACGATAACTATAATTGAAATTATTGATTTTCAATTGTTCGTTTTTAACAACTTTCCCATAATTTTTCCGACAAATAATAATGGGCTAACGCTTTCTTAGAACCTAAATAATGACACTTTATCAATATTTTAGGTGTCTGAGCTGCCCAAAATTTTGCCACTTTTCACCTTCCTCCTACAGTGTACGAAAACAGTACTATGTCCGTAATTGTCGCGAAGATCTCTACGGTAACTGTCAAAATTTTATTCCCACCACTGGGGGATCCCCTGAGAACCAGTCATGTAAAGTTAAGCGAAGCAAAAGATTCCAACTATTCCCATTTTTTCTTAGATTGTCTTATAAAACTTTCACCATCCTGTTTACCTATCGTTTGTAACTAAAATGACACCAAACACGACATAATTACGATTATAATTGCTCGTGCAATGACCGGCTAAAGTTTCGGGGGTGAAAGAGGTCGACGAACGGAAAGAAACTCTCTTTCAATCGCTATACTTCTCTACGTTTGGCACACTAAAAAGAATGTAGCACCTCTACTATAAACAATACGACAATTACGAAGAGACTCTTGCGCTGGTGGTCTAACGATGGCACACCTGTGCGCGATGTTTTTGGTCGGGAGCGTGCTAGTACAAGTACCCCTTTTCATTCAATTATGGCAGCCGAGGGGTGTCTGTTATTAAGCGGGCAGGTGGCGAAATTCGTGGCGTGCTGCAGCCGGTGATCTTAAGTGGAAAGCAATGCTCCCATTATATGGTCGCCGAGCTTTAATTAATCTTTCACCGGTATCGGAAGTCCGTGACTAAACGAGGGCGTCTGAGACCCTCTGTAAATAAATGAAACTGTTCGTACTAAAACGCCGCGGTAGAAATGGCCGGATGAGCGCGGGAGGATCTCTTCGGCGGATACTCCCGCGGGATGTTGCCCGGAGGTAAATCTATTAGTCGTCCGTATAGAATAGGGAACACAAGGAGGACTCTGTTGCATTTGAATTGGACTTTTTTTTCGCCTCGTGGACCGGCTACACGGTGACAGGTAGTTTCTTTGTACCGCTCGAGGGAAATTGGTTTTGCTTAACTGGAAAAGTTCATTTCTCCCCGCGGCTCAACTATTAGCGCCTAAACAATTCTCGACTAGCAGTTTTCACTCTTGCAAAGATTGCAACAGAAATTATATACTAGAAAATCGTGTATTATGTAGTTACTTATAAACTGTACGATTTCGGAATGCAAATTTGAAGGTGCGAAGCTAATCGTTTAAGTCCTGCCTGAAGTTTCTTATTATATACCTCAAGAGTAACAATTGTTCATAACCAATAGGAGAGTGTATATAAATTTTGCATATTTGCATTATTTCTCGAGGAATGAAGGTGACCTTTAATTTTTCAAATGGAACCGTATATATCACTTTATATCATATGAAAATGTATGTCAAGATAAATTCATTCGTATACAACAGAATGACTTTCAAGGTCATACAAGGTCAGAAATGGAAGAAATACTTTGAATATCTCGTACGTAATATTTCGTGCAGATATGATATGGAGATATGACTTGGAAAACAAAATAACGCAATCGTGTGCATTAATACTTCCGACGACAGTAGAAGAAGCTATCACAAATGTAATTAATATAGTCGAAATATGCATTTATTCATAAGGAAGTCATTTTGAACATTTACTCAAGTCTCGTCAACAAAGTATACCTTTAAACACATTAGTACGAAATATTCAATATGCATCATCCATTTCTAACCTTGTATCACCTTGAAGGTCATTGTGTTGTATACGATTGAATTTGTCTCGACACGCGCTTTCACATGATATAAAAAATGCACAGTGTTTCGTTAAAAATATTAAAGGTCCCATTGGTTATAAAACAACTGTTGAACTTTTTTCTCTTTCATTTTCTTTAAATCACAATAGTTTTCGAAACTACGCTGGCTAGTAATGACGCGAACACCATGTACACATCCATCTTTACTTGTAAATAAAGTTTGTTTCAATACCAAAAACGGTACATTTTAGGACAAAGGCTACATTGCACTTTTTTATTCATAATTTACCATTCTATCGAAATCGAGCAGAATAAGTGATTCCATTAAAAAAAAAAAAAAAACGGAAGTGACCTTCGTGTATCCTTTAACACTAGATTGACGGATGAAAAAGAAGGTATCCGATTAATTAGTGATTCCCTCTGACATAATTCATAATTCTATTGAAAACCAGCATATGTTTAGACAAAATTATTTAAGTTTTAAAGATAAATAAGAGTTTAATAAATAAATAAGACTTTTAGTTTAAAAATAAATAAATCATAAATGGGAATAAAGTCGTAAATGAGTCAAATTGACTCGCCCCGGCAATCTAATGTTAAGCGTCTGCTGACCAAAAATCTGCTATTACTGTATTAATAATGGCTTCAAATCGTATAGCCTTTATTTCAAACATTTTCGCGTTCAGTTTAAAGTAACGGAGATATTTCGTGTCAGAGGTTCAATCATAGATGGACATGTTGTGTTCAGGTGTACTAACACCACGGAAATGTCAGCAGTTCGCTGAAAACAACAACCACATTCGCGGCGTTCACATTAAACTCGACAGTTTCATAAAGAAGTTACCACGATTCGTTAAAGCAAAAACGATCACTTCTCGGAAACGAATGAAAAGTCGTAAATGCAAATCCAATCTGGAAACGTAATTCCGTACAAAAGACCTGCTCAACGCCGTTCGCCTCGGCGGCCATCTACAGAGGAAACTCGTAGCACCGGCCACATTGACACTTATATTCCCAATCGCTGTTCCTAAAACCGTGCCAAAACGAAAAGATCCCCCGTTCTTTATTCCGTTTCGCCGTGTGTAAGTATACCGGCTGGCTGGAACCAACGTTGCCATAGGTCGCGCAGATGTTTCCTCCCTTGCAAGGAAAGTTCCATTCCCATCGGTTCCAATTCTGGCGGAATTGCGTCGGTTATGCAAAACGGTCGATACACGACGATAACAATTAGAGACAGAAAAGTGTGCCGGGGGTTCTCGCGGTGGGATCGGTGTCCAAAGTTCTTCCCGACCTATGGAAACGGCGGGCGGTGATTTCCGGTTTGGCATCGGACACTCTGCTCGGCACATTCGACATCCGGGTCCCGGCTCTTGGCCGGGCTTCAGAAAACTTGCCCGAGACCGTAAGCCCGCTCGAAAAGTGTATCAATCACTCAATATCTGAAACGTCGGGCCTGTGTGCGGACGGCCCCGGGGTCTCGCGTGTTTGGACAGAGATTTTTCAGCGACCACGTGATCGTGGCACGCGGCCAGCTTAGGATTACCGGCATAACTCGCCGGGAAACAGAGAGAGCCTCGTAAAAATTGTCAAACGGTTTTTTAATAGAAACGAAACGTTCACGTCCCGTGGGGCCGCTTAGGCTAGCCTTCCGTTCGAAACAAAAGGCGACTGGACTGTGCACCCCCCAGCCTATGTTAATGCATTCCCTTTATGCAATACCGAGTTTTGGTTAGCTTAAACGTTACGTAACCAGCTCCCAGATGGTTCTGTCCACTTTGGATTTAACGGTTCCAACCAACGGTTTTGTTCTGGACAATTTCTTTCATATTCGAGCCGATTATTGCGAAACTGGAGCAACTTGAGAAAAAATTCAATTTCATAGCGTTTCAGCATTTAATTAACTACCAGGAATGATAGTTTTGTTATTGATTTACCATTCGAATGGCATAAATTATTATTAAATTAATCGGTATACAGCGTGCCTGAAAAGAATTTCTTAAATTTCTTATTTTCTTAAACAACGTTCCTGAAGAGTTTAGAAACTGTATAATATCTAAGCTACACGTAACAAGCGTTAATAAATAAATAATATAATGTCGTTGACAACTGAAAGTGCAAAATCATTTACTGATCTAGGAGAAGATGCGCCAATGTGAATCACCGGAGGGTTAATGTGTAAAAACATCTCTATAAAAAATATCAACAATTACGTAATACGTAATTACCTAGATAACTTAAATCTCCGTGTGTAGTTTGTAAAATAACGTTTCGTACAATATTTTCAGCTGGACTGAAAAGCCAACAGGAATTTATTTTCCCGCTACAAACATGAAAAAAATTACCCCCGTGTGCATACACACATACTGATATATATTCCACCGTAAAGAACGGTTAACTAACAAACTGCAAATATCTAGCCATAATTTTGCTGCATATACAGGGTGTATCATCTAACTCGAGCATCTAAAATATCTCGCTTGTTTTATATGATAGAAAAAAATTTGAAAGGAAAACATTAGTTAATAGATAGGCAAAAAAATTTGTTCAAGGTTATATTTTTTGAGATATCAAGGTCATCGAAGATTTTTTTAATGGAATGATATATTTTTATTATCGCTATACGATCAAGACGAATCCAACGACCTGCAATATTATGACCTTCGCGTGACCTTGAGTTCTAAAAATTCATAAAAGTAAGGCAAATGATGTAAATAGTGGAATAACGATTACAGAATAAATAATAAAGGAAAATTTATTTCAGCAAGTGTTCAGAATGATGTACATTAACTTCAATAAATTTATGTAACTGTAGAGACACCCTGTACACAGTGTCCAACTTGCCCCGGTCCCTTCCACAGATATCACGCTAATTTTTATAACAAATGTAACAATGAGTAGCATTGAAATAGCTGGAACAGAAACATTTTATAGGAAAATACGTCGAGGGGAAGATATAAAGTTGCAATTACGTTTCGTGTCTACCGTTCCGTTTGGAAAACAAACTTCGTTCCCGTTCAAAAATGTAAAGTGAAACAATATGGGAAAGAAACTAAGGAGAAAAAAGCTTCATCGATGCGCAGAACCCGAGACCTTCTATTTCCAACTGGATTGCGTTACACCTTCCCTCTTTACTTGATATTATCTTACAATCTTTTACCGTGTATATTTCAAGCGGCCATACAAAATGCAGATTTACGCAAGACTTTTTACATGCAACATTCGTTTAGAGTTTTACAATATTTCCCTCGTAAACTCCATCATAGTCTGCGGTTACTTTTGCATCTACATTTGTACGACGAGGACAATATAATTGTTATGTATTTGCATTTATATGTTTCTCACAATTTCATACTTTTTTTACGCAGAATTTGATACTTTATCGATTAAAATTGCTAAAGGTACGTCACTCCCTTTCAAGAAATCAAGGCGATCTAGAAATTCACCCCTATAAAAAATGTTCGCATCACAATACCTACCCCTCAGTACTATACAAGTTTTGTACACGAGATTAGTTCATTCTTTACTTGTTATAATAAAATTTCACTCATTGATCCTTCTATCTATCCATCAATTGCCTAGTGTTTATGAATTTTTTGTACTCAAGGCCACACGAAGGTCATAATATTACAGTTGGTTGGATACATCTCGATCTTGGTTATCCAATCGCGACATTGAAAGAACGTAGTTCCCCTTAAAAAAAATTCCGATAACCTTGAAACCTCGAAAAATATGACCTTGAGCAAAGTGTTTACACCGTCACAGTATTTGCCCCTTCGAACAAAATAATGCTTCATCCCTGTCGCAAAAAATAATAGAGATACTCAAGATGCTCGTGTCAGGTGGAACAATCTTTCAACATTATCGTAAACAACGGAAATATTCAAGAACGGTGAAAGTGATTGGACCACCCTCTATTTTCCGGGGACAGTTCGTCGCAGATGGACCAGCCATTCACCGATAGGAAATCACTCGGAAGACTTTAGACACGCGAACCAATGGAATGAATCGGATTCATTGAACAGTGTCCACACATCGATCAATCATAGCAACGAAAGGATCGTCGTCGAGTGCCGGGCGATTCATCCTCGGAGTCATCGAGCATGTTTACCGGCGGTGGCCCTCCAATCAGCGGCTGTTCGCGAGCACCGCAGAAGCGGCACTCGAGAACGGTCGAGAGGCGATCGCGAGATCCGGCGTTTTCGTTCCCATTTTTACGATCGGCGAGTGGATAACCGTCTGGCCAGAAGGGCTCGCCAATTCCCATTTGCATAGACCAGCTGCAGCGCCGACTACCATATTCCTTTCCGCGTTAGCAAACCTGCGGACCGGGGTTTAGCCTCGGACTCGGGTCGCTAGTGTGACAACGTTATACACCACGTAATCGTCCGGATCACGACCGCGCGCGGATCACACGCATTACTGCGTTGCCGCGGAATTAATCAAGCCTATCTATATTAGAAGGCATGCCCTGCGGTCAGATTAGAATCCCGGGCAATCCGTCCGGCTGCATCAGCAACGCTAATGGAACTACGCCCATCGAAGGGCTCCACCCCCACCCCCCGGACCGCATATAATACCAAAGAAAGATTCGATGTTACGCAACCATCATCGTCGCGCCGCCCCCTTCTAACATGGACGGTGCAACGTCATGGGGTTACGGATTTGGTTGCTATTGGTGTGGGTGCTAATGCAGTAGGATACATAAGTAAGGAAAGTTTAATTGACAAGGAATAAATGTTCGTCTCGCCGCCCCCTTTTAACAAGGACAGTGCAAGGTCATGGGGTTACCGATTTGGTTGCTTTTGGTGTGGGTGCTAAGGTAGTAGGATATATAAGTAAGGAAAGTTTAATCGATAAAAAATAAATGTTCGTTGCGCTGCCCCCTTTTAACAAGGACAGTGCAAGGTCATGGGGTTACCGATTTGGTTGCTTTTGGTATGGGTGCTAATGTAGTAGGGCACATAAGTAAGAAAAGTTTAATTAATAAAGAATAAATGTTCGTCGCGCCGATCCCTTCTAACAAGAACAGTGCAAGGTCATGGGGTCACCGATTTGGTTGCTTTTGGTGTGGCAACTAACGTAGTAGGATACATAAGTAAGGAAAGTTTAGTTGATAAAGAATAAATGTTCGTCGCGCCGATCCCTTCTAACAAGGACAGTACAAGGTCATGGGGTTACCGATTTGGTTGCTTTTGGTATGGGTGCTAATGTAGTAGGGTACATAAGTAAGAAAAGTTTAATTGATAAAAATAAATGTTCGTCGCGCCGATCCCTTCTAACAAGAACAGTGCAAGGTCATGGGGTCACCGATTTGGTTGCTTTTGGTGTGGCAACTAACGTAGTAGGATACATAAGTAAGGAAAGTTTAGTTGATAAAGAATAAATGTTCGTCGCGCCGATCCCTTCTAACAAGGACAGTACAAGGTCATGGGGTTACCGATTTGGTTGCTTTTGGTATGGGTGCTAATGTAGTAGGGTACATAAGTAAGAAAAGTTTAATTGATAAAAATAAATGTTCGTCGCGCCGATCCCTTCTAACAAGAACAGTGCAAGGTCATGGGGCCACCGATTTGGTTGCTTTTGGTGTGGCAACTAACGTAGTAGGATACATAAGTAAGGAAAGTTTAGTTGATAAAGAATAAATGTTCGTCTCGCCGCCCCCTTTTAACAAGGACAGTGTAAGGACATGGGGTTACCGATTTGGTTGCTTTTGGTATGGGTGCTAATGTAGTAGGGAACATAAGTAAGAAAAGTTTAATTAATAAAGAATAAATGTTCGTCGCGCCGCTCCCTTCTAACAAGAACAGTGCAAGTTTAGTTTTGGTGTGGTTGGTATTGTAGAAGGATACGTAAGTAACGAAACTTTAATTGATTAAAAAGAATGTTCATCTTCGAGGGCCCTGGTCAACGCACGCCTGGTTCCGCCATATTGCTCCGGTATGTACGCTACCACCACGCCATTGGTTGTTATTCCTGGGAATTACAACCGTGTTCGTGGTAATGAAGAACCTACAATAATATATATCTTAAAAACTACTGCTGTAAAATTATTATTCATATATTTTGTACGCTACCACATAGCACTGCAGTGAACACTTATTTATTTTTGGGGATTTGAGTATCGGTGATGCTCATACTAATGCAAGTGAACCAAAATATTGCAACTTTTCTAATGTTCTTTTTTTTTGTTAAACTTTTACCATTGTATTCGTTTCTTGTTCCTAATTAAAATAACACCAAACACGACACAATTGAAATTATATATTTTATCATTATTGAAAGTCACTGGTCCACGGTTTTTTTAAATACCTAAATCTTTCGAGAACAATAATCAAATTTAAGCAACAAGTCAACACCCCAGCAATGTATTATTATAATCATGTCATTTGAGATTGCTATGTAAGAAAAATTTTTTGAGTAGACTCGTGATGGATTAAGTCTCACTTAAATGACACCGAGAGTGTAATTAGCCGTTCACGTATCTTTACAACCAATATCTTTTTCAGGAAAAAAGTTCCTTGACCTAACGTATTATGTATCCCTCATCACAACCCTAACAGAAGTAGGACACTTGACGAATGGTGATGTTACTGCTGAAGGGCGTTGGGTCTGTATAGGGCTAATCTACTGTAATTCGAACATCTCCGTTTTCACTGGGGTAACTAGATTTCCCATTGGGCGTGTTTCAGCACGTGACTATGACATTCCTGCTTGAGATGGTTCTGGGATAAGTATTTGACGATTAGGTGTTCCGTTCGTTACACGCGGTCTTGATCATTTTTGTTCGATACAAATTCTATTCAATACTCAGCGGTAAAGTTTAGTACAGTGTTTATACGTCCCAAATGCCTAGCCGATAAATGTCCCGGAACTATCCCTACTGTCGCGTGGTATTCCCCTTGAACCGAGACGTCTAGAGCTTCAAAGAATAGTATCTCCTGGCTGATATATGTCCCTGGCTAGACCCGTGTTTTGGACAAATATCAAGTAAACTCTGTACTTAACCTTGCGAATAACAGTACTGTCGGAGTTTCGGGGACATATTGCGACACGAATCTGTGGCAAAGCAGAATTTTTCACACCTTTTAGGGAGATGAATTATAGCGTGAGATACGCTAAAAAAATTTGATTCGATCGAGGAATTCAAAAGCAAAGAGCTATAACCACTCGTACTATGCTGTACTAGGATCTTACTTTGTTGTCGTTTCTTACAGGCATATCTACAGTGTGTTCAGCTTTCGAAAATACGAACAGAAAATTAGGTAGCGTGGTCGGTCAAATCGTTTTACAACCACAGTGATTCAACACTAGATTCACGAGGTCCATCAAAATGACGGATTCTAAATTTTTCAATTTGCAATTATTGAGCGTTTGTGGAAAATTCTTCAGTAGATTTATTTCTTTTACACATATCACTATAAAAATCCCTGAAAATCTATGTAAATACATTTTTATCATTTTTATAAATCAATGTAAAATAGTCAATTTTAGTGCTTCGAAGGGAATGTATTGACTAATAATTTGTCTTACTATCCAGTATGGATTGACAATAAAAATGTATTGACTAACGAAGTAATTTGAACGACTTGCTTTATTAGTATCAAACTTAGGATGTTACAGTAAACAAAGTTTTCCGAATTGACGTGATAAAAAATTGACAAATTCCACTTGTTTACTCGTGTAAATGCACATTTATAAGCACAAACGACGCATGAAAAGTTCGATTTTATAAACAAGTTCACGTTTTATCATTAACGAAATGTGAACTTTTATATAATATTTTCGAATTCCATTATATCGCGATTTTACTGAAAATATGGATTTACTTAAACAAATACAGGAACATCGATAACTGGTACAATTAGAAAGAGAGTGATTCTACATAAAAATGAAGTAAAAAATACAGAACCAAAGTTCATTGTTTATTGCAACTGCGGTCCCGAGATTGTATTCAGTCATGCCCATTGTGATTAATTTCACAATAGCTATTGTTATTGTATTCATGTTCTTACTTATAACTTTTATTACGTATATATATTTTCAAAGACAATACTTCAGGGCGTAAACGGAGTGGAAGATGAAGTTAACTGGCAAGAGCTGAGAAATTGGATGTAGCTTGTAAAGAGCCGGACAAGTAATGACCCAGGCTCTTGAAACTCCCGAAGACATTTGTTGCAAAAATATATAGGGTGGAAAACACAGGGTTTCTCTTTGGCCTCGCACAGACGAAAATTTTGAGAAAATCTTTGGTGTTCCAACCCTCAAATTGGGGTACTTGAAACTGTTGAAACGCTACCTACTAGCAACGTGGCCGTCTTTTTGCAGAATGCATCTCACATTTTCTCCGAGTTATTGAATAAAAGAACAGGAGGCACTGTTCACGAAAAATTTAATAGTATAAAAATACTTATTTTTTAAATATTACACAAATACATAAACGCAATTATCCTTGGAAATGTCTTGATATTCTTACTGATATTACTACCTTGTGTGTGCAATCACACAAAAGTTAATTATAAAACATATGTACGAAACTTCGCGAAGTTCAATTCAGAAGACAAATTAAAAAAAGACCTCAACGGTTTCTATAAGATTCAAGGAAATGTATTTTTGCTGGAACAATTTTGTAGATAAAAATGTTGTATATGAATGCTAAAGGTAGAAACATGTGAAAACACGAGCAATATGATGATCTCTAAATTCTTCTACAATTCCATGTTGACTACGTCATACTTCAATTTCATTAAACACTCTGTGATTGAATATAGACTAATTGCAAGTTTAAATGTAATATTTCGCTTGTAGTTGGAATTTTGTTCCCATTTCCCATTATCGATATCGGAGAAACTTGAATGTTCCCTAAACTATTGGTTTTTTACGCAAGTAGGTCAACAGCTTTTTAATGGGGAATTTCGTGCTATATTTATTGGTGCATTAAAAATAGTATTACAGTGAAACTGTGATCATCTCGTTTATACGATCAAGTTAATGTTCGGAGACATATATCCTGTAGGAAACCTACCTTACTGGTCAAAGTATTAGGCCTCTCTCTCTCTCTCTCTCTCTCTCTCTCTCTCTCTCTCTCTCTTTATCTCTAAGTATATTCTACAATAAATGTTATTAAATGTATGAAAATTGTGTTATTTTCTTCAAATTCAAAAACGGACAGAACTTTCCGGCAGACCTAGTAATTTGAGTAACAAAGTAATTTGAAACGGCCGCATTACGTAATTCAGCCAGTATTGACTATAAAGCAGTTGGAAAACAATCGGAAAGCTATTGAAGTAAACTCTGTGAAGTAAAAACTAACTTGTCTCTGTAGCTTGAAAATAGTTCAGATCAACGATAAGAGAACGCAGAAGTTCATAACCTATCGACTGTGTCTAAGAACAAGTGGGTTCTGCATTTTGCAACGATGTTTACGATCGCGGATCGTAACCATTATCGTTGAACCGATGCTAACGATTTCTAGTTATCCGCACCTGATTCCACGTATTTGCCGAATGAAGCTGGTTCAGTATTGGGCGCTTTATCGTCAACATAAAATCTCTATAGCCGAATGATTGCAAAATGAGTCAGGGTTTTCGGCTTGGGGTTCGCTCAGTTCCTTTTATTTGTCGTTATTCTTAGAATCAATGCTGTCAAGACCTTTTTATTATACGAATTAGCAAGTATCTCAACTGTTCGAAAATATTGAATATATGTCGGAGAAGGTCGGAGGATTTGCCAATATGTGGTGTTTTTTTTTCTCTTATGCCCGAGGACCCTTAGGCTACCGTGAGACGGCCCTAACCTCCTACCTGAATTAATGAGGGAGTTTTCTGATTTGTTATATATATGGATTTTATGGATTTTGTGGACTTTTTTTTTTAATTTTATGTTTGTAAGTTTTAATAACTTGGACATTAGATGGTTTTTCAAATGTGAATAACATTCAGACAGGGATTCCCAAAGTGAGGCCCGCGAATTAAATTTTTGAAATGTGTTAGTGAAAAGTAATTATTGTCACAGGCATAGAACGATTGTGTTATAAAATTAGTATAAATGTGTGTGTGTGTGTGTGTGTGTGTGTTGTTCCCCCTATTTCTAACTTCTCCTCAAATTTTTCCCCTGCCAAATATTTTGAAATTTACGATTTGGCCCACCTGGGTAAAACTTTGGGAACCTCGCTATACGACATCAAACTTCTTTCATTTATCCGTCTGTTTTTACATGATCTGGTAACAATCCATTTTGCTCAAAATGTGCAGCGGGCACAATAAAGTTAAAGTCTTTTTCGTTGTACTAATATTAACAACTACATGTTAATATTATCATAAAATTACTCTGACTGCATCTTTAACCGATTTTGATGAAATTCTCAGAATATATAGAATTTATACAGATCTAGAAATCGTACATTCTAAATTTTCAATATGAGTCCTCATAAAAAAGTTGCAAAACGCAACTTTTATTATTTTCTCTTCAATTTGGACCAATTCCAATTTTTGTAAAATTTTTGTTCACTTTATGCAGCGAACCAAATGTGCTAATTTCTTAAATAAAATTCAAGTCGTATGATCCAATGTTAACAAAGTCATAGAATTTTTAAAACCGTCCAAATATTAGTGAAAGTCACTGTATGACGCGAAGGTCTGAATGATAAACGTCGCGGAATTATCCCCACTACCGCGAAGTATACCCCACGAAGGGCCGCGATGCTCGAGAGGCCTCGGACGTCGAGCAGCGCAAACATAACTCGGCTATGTCTCCTGGTATTATGACCCGTGTTGTTGACATATATCGAGAATTCACTGTATTCTGAAAACACTTCAAATAACATCGACTAAATGCGAACGATAAGGATTTAAACTTTTCACCGCCACTGTATTGTTGTTCGACGCTGCAAGAGTTAATACCTTGCTCGTAGATCTCTCGATGTAAATATCTTTTTACCGTTATCCGTATTATGATTGATTTATTAGGTCAAACGGTTCATAAAACATGCCCGAACTTCTTTATTTTCCTCCGCGCAACGTCTATATAGCTGGCACGAGCGGAATCTGAAGTATTCATTCTCCAAGATTAATCTTCTCCGCGATCGGATACGATTCATTCTAACAGAATAGTTCGTATAATCCACCACGCAGTGAAAATTTCGCGTTATTCTCTCCTCCCCCACCCCCCACCCCCTCCCGCTTCCCTTTACAGTTTATATTTGTTGATCTGCAAAAAGATAAACTATTATATCATTTATAAACTCACGACGACTTATACCGCCATTTATATCTGGTCTCGAGAGTTTGTATACAGCACAACCGCTGCGACAGTGATTGTGCAAATGTCGATGAAACGAAAATCTTATCGGACGTAAAACTTTATTGCACCGTCGAACTTTAGATACTTTTAATAAAACGAGTAAATCTTGACTTGATGCCAGCTTTCGTAGAAAAGTTCCGGAAATATCGATGCAATCGTTTGCAATTAATTGCTTTATTCTCAGTTAGTAAGGCATTCGATGCGCCGAGGTATTTGCAGAAAAGAGGATAAAAGCATTAGAATATTTCCGTTCACAGGAAACTTCGTTTTCGAAAGAGAATTGAACTTCGAGAACAAAAATTAAATTTAAAAAAGAAAAATTTAATTCTAAATTAAGTCTAAAAAGAAATTAATGAAGAAAACGAAATGTTTTATTTAAAATTAATTTTGAATTCAATTTTCAAAATGTGATGAGACACAAGATTGATTACAATTGAATGCAGCTTGATTTTATCATTATTTATTAGAGACATCGAGGAAAGGTAGGAAATTTGACTTTTTGGTCATTTCAGTTTTTCTGTGTGAATTAATAAATAAACAGCGAGTTTTATGCATTTGTGACGAGGCCGAGTAGGTATAATTTAAAACAGTAAAAACATTAGAAGAATTTAAAAATACCGTCATATTAATTTCAACCTATCAAACATATTAAGAAAGAAAATCAATTTCCATTTCACTCCAGTTTCAAACCAATTTCCATTTCGGTCCATTTTATATGCAACAACCTAATAAAAGTTCCAAAAGATTTCATCGGTTTATTGGTTACCTCGATAGCTGCAGGAGCCTCGATGCGTGCAGGCTTTCCCGGTCCGGTTTCGTGCAACTATCGAGGTTCTACTGTACTTATTTTCGACGAAAGAATATTTCTGCCTTGATCTATCCATTCGATCAAGTATTTTATCGCCAACCGATCCGACTCCGTACGGCCATGGGATTGCATAACCCGCGAACAACGAATTTTCTGACGAAGTTATAAATGTCGGAATACTTGTGTGCGGCGGTGTACGTCGAGTTGCGTTAACGAAAGCATCGCAGTGATCGGAATTACCGGGCAAGGACCGGAACGAATACTGGTCCGTAACTGTTCCCGAGGCGGAGGGTATTACAGAGGGCTTAGTACAGGATGACACCGTGGATAGGAGTAAAGGGAGAAGAGAGATTAGAGGATCGGGACGAAGAGAACCGAAGGGATTGTGGGGATAGAAGGAAAGGCGCGGGGACTGGCCGAGAATCACTCGGTTTGCCATCAAAGACGTTCGTGCCGTGAATTTTACGAAAGATAAATTCTCTTGACAATACATATCCGTACCACTGAATTCTTTCTTCGTCGCGTAACCCTGCGCGCAACCTTCCTTTCTCCCATAACCACTTCCTTCCTTTTAACTTTGTATTTCTTATTTCTCTCGAAGACGTGTTTCAGAGACGCCGTCTATGATCTTCACCGCTTTATATACACAAAGCTACAGTTTCGCTATTTCTTTTATTCCCGTCTACCTTCCTACTTCTTTTTATCCCTTCGACAACCTCGGCTGGTTTCGGACCTTTTCGTGACAGCTCGCGCTTCACAGCGGTCCGGATTGGAAAAATAAGCGACATTTAAAAACGAACTTTCTCGTATCGATGTCTGATCAACGATTTCTTAAATGTCCATGGACCTCGAAAATTAAAAATGTTGGTACATTTTAATCAATATTACGGTTGTAATAAATATTGAAACTTGGGCGTTTTAAGAACACCATTTTTCGCCACAAAAATGGTTTCTCTTTACTAAGGTATCCTGACGCTCCTATTTAATATTTTCTCTCGAATTTTCTTTTAAATTGAAGAGCAGACTTTTTCGATGGAAAGTCCTGCTTTTTAATAGCAATTCATGCACGTATTCTATTAAAGAAGGAATGTTGAATATAGTACGAAAAATTTACG
Organism: Halictus ligatus; assembly: GCA_028454255.1. Taxonomy (NCBI): domain Eukaryota; kingdom Metazoa; phylum Arthropoda; class Insecta; order Hymenoptera; family Halictidae; genus Halictus; species Halictus ligatus. The sequence continues at coordinate 5,874,654 of CM052135.1, forward strand.
AAATTTTCTACATTAATAGAGCATATTTTTTTAATTCCACAGAATTCTGCTTTAAAACCAATTACAATATTTACAGTACATCTTCTTTTATACAATCACACAAGAATTAGTCCCCCCCCCTTCCCACTTTACAAATTATTGATATCTAATGTTGTCAATGTTCAGTCCGTATGCAATGTTTATGTTACGCTACACATTCGACTGTCACAATATATCCGACGTGTTTTTAGCATTCGGTTGAAAGAGAATCGTCTAAGCGTGCATAGTGAGATATTAGGAGCAATTTTTTTGCATTACAGTTATTTTTATGTAATAATACAAGGGGCACTATTACCAATTGGGCAGCTTTCCGAGGAAGCTCAAGAAGTCCGACATAAAGATTTTAAAGCAATTAGATATAAAAATACCAGAAAATGTTCTCGAACTTCAGCAAATAATAATAATAAATACAAAGTAAATATTACGAAAATAATTTTTTGATTTTTCTTCACTCATTTCTAACATAATGATAATATATTATTGAGCCCAAATTTCGCGTCGATATCGATAAATGTCACTAAATTTTCTGATCCTGATCTTTTTATTGCTACATCGTAGTTCTTAAAAAAGACAAATTCAACGAGCTATCGAAGTCTATTGATCTGGCTATCAAAGTACCTTCAATTGACCTTGAACCTCAAAACATAGCTTAATAGTGTGGAGTGTTGTAACTGCATTACTTATTATCACTGTTTCGTGTGAAAAAGTGTATTCATAAAATAATCTGACACTTATCTGAAATTTTTCATATTTGTTATAGACTCTTTCTTCAAATTGAAATGAATTTCTTCAAACATTGAACCGCGAAAATTGTTCCTGTCACGCCGAAAGAGATGTCTCTGCCAATTTTTATTTCAATTGAAATAACCAGCTTTTTCGTATTGTAAACACCATTCCGGTGTGTAGGTAAGTGTGTTACACAAAGATCCAGTAAACTATGATTTTATATTTACTAAAAATTTTCAAACGATATTTTTATCTTTTTCCTCCGAGTATATGTTAGCTTCCATTCTATACACTAAAGAACAAAGATCGCGTTCATCATTTCCGGGTACAAGGAGGCAAGAACAGTAAACGTTTACCGATGGCGGAGGATGCTGTAAACTGGTCTAAGCGTTTCAGATACCACCGGCAATAAGTTGTCGGTCGCAATACCTGACTAACTTCTGGGTGTAAGTAACCAATTGTACGCCGCAGATACCAATTCCCCATAAATTTTTAGCCAGGTCCGGTATTCAAGACTCCGAATTCCAGGCAAATCAATACCAATAAACATCTACTAGCGGTGGCATTAAACTTCGCATCGCTGAGACCGGTAACCGTAAATCTCAACACTTGAACTATCGAAGCTACTGAATTAAGAGTCGGAACGATCGACACAAATAAACTTCGGGGCAACGTAACCAGCCAATAAATTCGCGTTCACGGTGCCGTTTCATTAAAACTCGTAAAAATCGGTCGGGGTCAATTAGAAATCGTAGAAGCTGTCGCAAACAAACCGCGTGATCGCAGAACTCGGTACTGGTGAACGGAAAATTATTTATTTCGTCCATTTTCTTTTTATTCTTTATTTCGTAACCGTAGAACTCATATATACGGCATTCTGCACCTTTGGATCTGGTGGAGATCTAATTTTTATCTCAGGAACCATTTGTCTGATCAAGCTAAATTTTCTGTTGTTTTGTTTACGAAGGATTGGGCTATAGTAAAATAATTTTCTCAACCTCTATAATGAACTTTATAATCCTCAAATAATGTAAACAAATTCTTTTTTGCGTTTTCTTCGATGAGGGGCCAAAGTTAATTAAATTTGGAGAAAAATATGGTCATATTCGAGGTTGAAAAATTATTTTACAATATCCCAGTCCTTTCTGAACAAAACAAAAAAAATTTAGCTCAATCGGAAAAACAGTTTCCGAGATAAAAATTCGTAAGTGAAGCCCATTTTCACGAAAATAGGCAAAAGTTGCAAACTTCGAAGGCCTATAATTTTGAAACAAATTCTAAACCGGCAAAATGATGTCTTAAACCCCCACCAATTTTACATGGACTACTATTTTAATGTTTAACTACTATTTAATATTTCATTTAAAACATAATCACCGATGGTGACGTCAAAAAGAGATCGATTTGGCATGGAATGACAATAAAAATAAAGCCGTTTTTCAAGAGAACGGTTCATTTGCGATCTATGGTTTCTTTGAGACTTTTGTGTCTCGTGGCGAGTATTAGACTAGGAAAACATTTGAGAATTATGCTTTGTATCAATTCTTCGGTCAACTTTTTGAACGGATCGCAACCGATCAAAGTGATATATATCCGTCATTGCTACGGCGAAACATTTATAAACACCCTTTATACACAAATATACGGTTGAAAGTTTCTAAAAACGCTATCTAAATGACTAGCTCCTTATTAATTTCCTATGTAATTTCTATTTAACAATTCATGAATTTTTGGAAAACGACGCACAGTACTTCGATCATATCATACGGCAAGCACGGGCAGCTCGAACATGCTCATTAATCGAGCATCGAATAACCTAGTTACGGTAACCAATTTTGCAACGAACGTCCCTGGGAATGCGGCGTTACGAGGGACATTAACGGCCTCATAAAATTCTTAAGGGAAGCCGTTGTCGTTTGTGTTGGAAAACTGGGCAAGCGGCTTACAGTGAGCGGTAACTGTTTTGCACTGTAAAATTACGAAGACTCGAAGATAATCAACTCCAGCGGCGTATCTTGTGCTCCGGGTTCTCTGTCACTCAATAATTGCGACGGCTTTTCTGCCGAGCCAAGAAAGGAAATATTAAACACAGACTATAGCGCGAGACACCGGTACTTGCGACACTGCAATTCTGAACGAATCCACTAATTTAATTATCGCGTTTACCGTGTCTCAAAGTAAAACGCGCTTATTAACACCGTGCCAGATTAATTTTTTATTACTTCTTATACAAAGCCACCGTAATTAATAATTTTTTAATAAATTACCCAGTACATTAATCCTTTTAACATCTCGGAGAAAAACTGAGGCCTTTTGTACAAATTTTAGAACAGTTATTCGTTTTCAAAGAGTGGCCGGATACTTTCGCGGCCGACTGTAACTCGTAAACGAATTAATCAATTTCGATGAAACGTTCAGCATGCATATAACTGATACGAGTCTACGAAACACGTTTTATAAATTTTCGTTACAAGCTCGAATAAAAAGGCTGTGAAAAGTAACTTTTACTATTTTTGGTTGTTGTTCGAACGCGATTTTTTCAACATTAAATTACGTATCATATGGTAAGCTAGTCTGTCTAGCTCGGCGGAAGAACTGGGGTCGTTTGGTTTATTTATAAAAAATTATAAAACGTTTGCCGTCAATTATGAGATTGGCTGTACATTGAGTGGCTGTAGCTAGCATTTCTTCAATCTCTCATTTTCTTCAAGCGTCATATTCGTAGCTCCTTTGGCAAAAAAAAACATATTTCTAATTTCTTCAATAGTACAGTAAAACGTCTCAATGATTTTAAAAAGATTGATACGTTTAGTAAAATAAGTTCCCAAAATTTCGTCGATTATCAAAACTAGAACTACCGAGCCCTAACTTATCCCTTTATAATAACAGCAAGATTTCATACGATTTTTATGGTAAAATCTTTAAATCTTTATGGTAAAATGTTCTCCAAAGAAGAGATATATTAAAAAATGTCTGAAAACGTTTTCATAGTTTCGCTAATCGTCGAAGGAAAAATCATCCACCAGTGATTTCGACTGGTTCGGTAGTTCTAGTGTTAACAGTTCACACCAGGTAGCCTCCCCTCCCCCGAAAAAAACTTTTCGAAGAAAATCCAGAGAATGAAAGCATGGAAATTCCGTTGCAGTATAGAACAGCGACAGTGAGAAAAGTGTAAGAGCGAATTGGGGAGGGGGGTAGGGTATGATCGCGGAAGATTGAACGAAAGACGAACCGCGGAGACGAGGCGTGACGTCTTTATGCGGGCGCGTTTGCATATATGCATGCGAGTCGCGACAATGCGAGGCTTGTAAACCGGTTAAGAGGATTTGTCACCTTGTGTCACTGGATAAACTCCTCTCTTTTCGTTCCGCTCGCGAAACTCCTCGCTGCCTCGGTTGACACCTTCGAGGACACGATTCCGCGGAAATCTCTCCTTGCGCATCTTTCCGTTCCTCCCGGCGACGCTGCTCTGCGTTCGCCGACGACGCAACGACCGTTCGTCGGACGCGACTTGACGGATCGGCTCGGAAACCGAAACCCCTTTCCCGGTCCGCGATTTCCTTTGTTCGGGTAAGCATCAAACGTGAAATATGCGAGCTAGCCCCCCGGGGAATTCCGGTAATTTGCGCGAGCAGGAATCGCGGAAACTCGAGTTCGTCTTTAATCCCTCGGAATACTGGATTTGTCGAACGTTTCACCGATGGTGGTTGGAGGGGAGCGGAGGAGGGCACCCTCGAAGGGAAACTTTGTCTTACGAAACGCATGTGATACCCAGCTAGAACTTTGCTGAACTTCTTCTCGTTGCCGCCCGCCAACCCCTTTTCCTTCCCACCCCCCTGTACCCCTGTCGCCCTATACCCTCTGTGTGTGTGTGTGTGTGTGTGTGCCGAGGCTACAGGATTCCGTTCCGTCACGGTATTAATCGCTACTTATTTCAAGGTTTAATGATCGTCGTAAAGAAAACCGGTAAAGGAGGACCACCGGGAAATATATATCTCATTCGAATTTGTAGCGCCATTCCATGGGAACACGGTCGGAAGGTGTATTTAAACGGACCGGTCTCTTTAAATGAACGGTTCCCGAGGTCGTTTGGGAATGTTAGGTGGTTGTTCGGAAGGAGGAACGTTACGGCGACGTTAATATTGTTTTTCCATGGACCCCGAGAAAACTGTGTCGCGCGTAGCGGAACGTCGATTAGGGGGAAAATTTGTGGTCGTTAAAATCGACAAACGGGCAAATAGAGACCCGCCGCGCCCCCGAGTATGTTTACCAAGATTGTTCGTTCACGGTGGACTCGTGTTTGTAGCTCGGAGTCGGGTTATTAATCTGGTTTTTAACCCTTTCACTGCGGCGCGACTTCGGAATAATCCATCGACAAGGACGGCGCGTTATACGCACGTCGAAAAGGAAAGTCAAAAAGAGGAGGATCGGGATTGCCTCAGTCGAGTATATATATAT
>CM052135.1:5879976-5922079 GCA_028454255.1 Halictus ligatus
GAGAAGCGAAAGGGGTGGTAACGTCGTTCTGCGTCTGATGGGGATAGATTTGCTTAGCGCCCTCGGGGTTTCCAACGGGTTCCCCGTCGGAAAGAAGAACCAAAAGAATAATGTGCGTTTTATACGGCAGCTCGGCCAAATTTCCCGTAATTTACTCGACAAATGGACAGAAAGCGTCGGAGATATCGGGGGGTGGGAGATTCACGCGCGATTCGGATCTCGTGATCGAGAAGCGGACTCTCGGCAGCCTCGCGATGCCAAGCAAAACTCGATTAATCTCACTCGATAACACACACACACGCGCGCGCGTACCTCTTGTTTTCACATTTCTAACGACGATTAAGTGGCTGAATTGCGAAGGAAACTTCGTTTCTTTGCTTCGAGCCGTTCCTTTGCTCCCGGTTTTCTCCGCTTCGGTTCTCGTTCTCTCTCTATCTCTTTTTTCTCTCTCTCAGTGCCGCGCGTTACGCGCATCTGCTCGCCTGCCTGGTTCCCGATCCTCTTCAACCATCTCCGAGATTCAATTTACCGGCTTGTTCCCCGGCCAGGCCAGTTAGGCGATGGGTTTACGCGTGCGACGACTCTCGCGCTACCGGGGAACGTCTGAGCGTGACAACGAGCAGACTATTGACGCTTAACAGTACTTGCTCGAATCGCAATCTTTCGATCCTTTCGACTCCTCCCTCCCCTCGTTGAACTCTTCTCTACCACGTCCCCGTCCGCTTTTCTTCTCTGCTGACCTCTGGATCTTATCGAGCTATTCCCTTCTTCACCCCCTTCGTTCGTTCGTAGAGCGGTTCATAAGGCTGACGAGACTCGTATAACGGTACAGAGAGAAATCTTGTTGTCCGACGCGAATAGAGGGCATTCCACTGTCTGACCAATATCGGGGGCTTTCTCCTTTATCAGGCCAGACTGCTACGATACCATTGCTCGCTCTCGGCCCGCCGGGTGAAACTCCATCGTCGAAACCACGCGAACGAAATTCGTGGCATTCCGTTTTCCTTCTCTTCCTCTTATCCACCGATACGATCCGGGCCCCGACCATCCATCCGCCCGTTGCGCCCACCATCCACCCGCGCAATATTGTCTCTCGATGGCGTTCGATTTTCCTCGGGTTTGCATGATAATGGCCTGATTCATGTAGACATTCACGGAATCGTTCTTTATAAGTTTCGGGACTTTCTCCATCCCCTCGCCGTGCACCGTCTCTCGTGCGTCTTCGCCGCCACCCGTCTGGAGACGAGAGGCTTCTTCTTTTGTGGAAATCCGCGGCCGGAATTGCCGGAAATAAAACGTCGATCCAACGGATGACGGTTATTGGGTTGCGTTTGAGATGTTGCTCGGGGTTTTTTTTTTCGATTGTTGCCAGACCGCTCGCGGCTTTTTTGTTTGAATTTCCCGTTATTGCATGGAAATACATTTCCCTGAATGGTTTCGCAGTTCCTTTGACGGTGTATTACGGTTTTTTCCCGGTGGATACCGTCGGATACGACTTCAGACACAGTCGTTGGAAATTCGATGCGGAACATTCGGAGCTAATAAACGATCCTGCGTTTATATGTAATTGTTCATTTTAGTGGCACGCCTGAGAATCTGTGCGCAGTCGTACTGAATCGAAATTTTGCTAAAACTCAAAGTGAGTGATTCAAGTTTGGTAGAATTTCTTGGTTTATATTTTAGCTGTTGAATTGTCGCCAGTGTGCACAGTGTACGATTGAAATGAATAAACGAAATAAAGTTGATACAGTGAATTCTCATTACGAGTCAGTGGCAACCTTACAGTTTGGAGTCAGTGGAACTACTCGCACCACCGCGGCGAGGGACCGAAGCTCGAGAACCGTCTCTCGAGCTGCGTGCAACATTGTATCGGAGAAAGACATTTTCTCGGTCTTGTTGTCACTATCGCCTAGTAGTCACAGGCTTTTATGACTTCTAAACGGATATGACTCTTAGATTTCCAGCGTGCCCTGTGTATTTCAAATGCGACGCTCGGCGACAACCTGAGATTTCGTCTAAGAGTCAGTCACCAGAACGACGCGACTGACTCGTAACGAGAATTCACTGTAATTGTCAGAACACCTCCGTCAGGAAGAACAGAGTAAACGCTGTCTCCTAGACAGAACTTCTTCTTCCCTTTATGTCCTCGCAACGTTTAGACATTTATACTACCCTCGTCTACCAAAATTAACTGACTAGTCATTCTAAAGATTCATTATTATCGACGAGAAGGAAATTTCATTTGAATTTCTGATTTTTTAAATTTGTAAATATTGCAGAGTCTAGCCGGATAAGGTAGTCAAATTTTCCCCTAAACCAAATTAGGGTAGGGCTCATAAGAATACCTTCCATGGCAAGTTTTAAATGGGTACCCCTACCACAGGACTAGTTATAGGGTGAGCACAGTTTTATGGATTATGCTCTATTTCTTTCGTTCTGCTTAACGAAAAATTCCGAAAAAAATTCATTAATATGCTACCCGATAGCGACTGTGATTTTTTTTTAAATTATTGACGGCAAAATCAATTTTTTTTAAATTCCGGAAACTTAACTCTTCCCACTTCTACATATGTCGAGGCGACATTTAACAGATGTTTACAAAATTCCGGAATGCAAAGGGTTAAAATTATTGCTGTTTTTATATTGAAGTTGTCAGACGACCACGTTTATGGTAATCGCATTTGTTGAAATTTTTAAACATCATGGAGTTGTTGGTATTTTCTAGATATTATGAATATTAACTAAAAGTATTTGTGCAATTTTTATCCTTGTGAATGCAAACAATAATGTTTTAGCAAATTTACAAATGAAGAGAAAATGAAGATATTATTTTTATATATTTTTTCCTATTATTACTATATTAAAATAAAATATATTCAACAGTATTAAAAACATATTACTATTAAATACATATCATCGGTACGGTAAGATTTGTGACGACAACTAAAGGCTATGAAAATAATATTAACAAATACAACGTGTTGCAAAAAAGAATTTCTAGTTATGAAATTATGTTAAGTAAAATATAAGATTCTCTTCAAGAAAATAAGTATATCGTCAATTGTTTTCTAATGTTTTTACTCAATGAATGAAGAGTTGAAATAGTTAATCGTTTGTTGCTCAAAACGTATCTGTAAGAACATCGATAAATTCTTCACGATATGACCGTTCGTTGCCCTGGGCTCATCAGCAACGAAAACTTCTTTCACCTTGAATATGTTAAATGTTACTCGCCACAGAAAAATGCAGATTCTTAAATTCTCCGTCTTTGCATAATAGTGATAAAAGCGTGATTATTATTCATCAGATTACTCAGGTTACTTCTCGTAATCTCTTCTCGGAAGCCCGGTTACTCTATTACACATGAACCTTTTTCACGAATACCATGTATGCTACGCTATGAATGTCGTTAGACGTGAGTGCTGAACGTTGTACTACATTAATGGCGACTCGAGGCTTTTCTCTGTGTAAAATTCTATATTTCCTTCGGGTTTCATTTCCTCGGATCTGAAAGGTTGGAAATTCTGTTTTCGGTCATGTTCGGGGTGTCGCATCACGGTGGCCAGTGGCGTAGACTCCGTCCCGGCGAAATCGTCGAAAAGAGATCGCAATAATCTCGACGAGCCGAGAGACCGATGGACTCGGCGAAGATTTACTTACCGGCGGCACAACAATGAGTGTTCCTCAGTGTTCCGCTTCTGTATTATACTTCGGCCCGTTATAAATACAGCGTGTAAACGCGCCGGTGACACTCGCTGGCGTACCGGTAGTCCCGGCGGTTTCCGCTTCTGACTAGTAGAAACAATAAACGGGCACGGGCCCTTTCCACGGGCAAACTTTACCTTTTGTCCCGCGCCGTATGAGGTACCCACCTCGCCGCGTACAAAAAGAAGTTCTTGCTCGGTTTACGACTAAACAATACTTTTATCTTTCGGGATAGGTCTGAGGATGCGGCGCGGCGCCGAGCGGCGCCGAGCGAGGCTAGAATTGCCACGGCTTGAGCGTGGGTGGTAAAGCTCCGACCGCCTAATTAAATTCGCCTCGGAGAAGGGAAGACTAAATGGTTGCTCGCGCTGCTCCGCGACGCAATAAACTTGTAAACGGCGAAACAATGAATACATCCGCGGCGGCTAGGAATTGTTAAGTTCATTAATGAGCTACGCCGACGTGTATCTTTAATTAATTCGCTCCTGGAGACCGAGAATTGTTATCCGACCGCGGACCAAGTGTATCCACCCCCAGTTTTTTTTTCGCTCTCTTAGTTTTTCTTGCTCGGGGAACTGTTAACCAACTGCGCTAATTATAATCTGTTACCGAGGAGGCGGTCGGGAGACAACGTATTTCATAATTCTGCGGAATATGGATTTAGGATTAAATTCCGCGATTGTATTCTGCTACGAACCTCTCTCTCTTTCTCTCTCTCTCTCTCTCTCTCTCTCTCTCTCTCTCCTGTAACTATTCCTCCGCTCGCCGTGCTCCAATTTTGATTATTGTAATAACTGGTTTAAGCCGGTACTCCCATTTCGCGGATTATCTTTACGGTGTGCTTCGAGAATTCTTTCCTGTTCGACTAAGTATTTCTTTGCGAGGTTTCGTTATTTATGTGCATTTATGTTGTATTCCTGAATTTTTGCTAGTTATAGCACAGTGCTACAACTAGTGTTACAACTGTGCTAGTGTTGCTGTGCTATTTTGTGTATACTGTTAGCTATGCACTGTGGAGCAACAATCGTCGAACAATTATTAATAGTATTGTTGAACTCTTGAATCATGCGAAACGAGAAAAATGATTTCTGACAAAATAACATTTTCAGAAAAAGATATCTACTAAGATATGTACCAAGTCGTGCACAAATAATTTGTTTTTAATTGTTCGTAATTGCGAACAGCAATAGTAGAGGTCACGATTTTTAAATTTTCTATCTCTCTCTGTAATGAAAACTTAAAACAAGTTTTTTGTACATCTAAATAAGTTATACGTATGCTCAAAGTTTCATCGAAATCGATCAAGGTCGCTATGAAATATAATTGACTGAACTTCTGCGATTTAAACCCCAAATTCAAAGATTTTTATTTCTTCCAATGCTTACAGTTTTTTGTACGTCAACCTATTTCAATGAAACTCTACTCAGATCTGCAAAAGGCACCATTCACATTGTCATTACAGACACAGATAAAACACTTAAAAATCGTGACGTCCACTTTTTTCGTCGATTTCAATTACTACCAATAACAATTAAAGAAAAAGAAAGAATGATTCATGCATAACTTAGTAAATTAATCCTTCTAACATCTCCAAAAAAATTCAAGCCGTCTAGACCAATTTTCAAAAAGTTATTTGTTCTTGAAAGGTGTACAAATACTTTGTACACTGACTGTAAATGTCTCGTGTTTTTCGTACTTTGAAATTCAGCTAGATCCTTCGATTCTCGCGAACATTGTGGTAGACAATTTCCGTTGCAAAGCGCATAATTTTAAGATTTCTCAGGAAGACGTATTAGCAGTCAGGTTCTGCGGGAGGTTTGAATATACACTGTGGTTAACCTTAATATATCGTCTTGTTCGCGGCGTCTTCGGCATACCTGCTCTGGGGATCGTACACGCACTTAGACAATCGTCGTTCCGGACCAGTGGGACATGGGCATTAATGCAGGTGGTGTAAATTAGCGCATCAAAGCACAGTACTATACTACCACGTCGCCCAGTGATTATTGATGCGAGCCAACCATTGGCCACTAACTACCCATTGATTAGCTGAAGGTTTCCGCGTAATTAATGGAACATTCTCCACCACCGATGATGCCCTCGATCGATCGATCGCAATCGTCATCTTTTCACGCTTTCATAATTTCCAGTAATCACTTGTTTCTAATTTAATAGGCGCGTGTCTGTTTCGATAACCTCTTATCGATTTATTTGCATTTTTGTAACACTACCGGAAATATTTTATTACATAGAATCGTGCAATGTATTATTTCTCATCAAATTCAGTATTTTCGATTACTTTTTGATCATCTCTGCTACGTTTTAAATAGAAAACGTTACAAAAATTGAAACATACCGATGTATTTATTTTCAGCTCATGAAAATTATTTGTATAAGAAATTAATGTTTGCACAACTTTTGTAACATCTGCAATGAATGTAGACAATGCTAATTTTGCATAAAAACATCTAGAAATTGAAGGGATATTATACATGTAGAACATGTTAATAGTTTTTTTTTAGTAGGTGGACGCGTAGAGGACGTACTCCGTCTTTTAAAACGAAGACTTTCAACGATCTCAAATGACCTTGAATCTTAAGTCATTGTAGGCGTCTTAAAGCACCTAATTAGATAGTATATAGAAAAAAATGTAATTCCATTTAAAAATAACGGAGCTGACCTTTATATGCCCTCTACGCGTCCACCTACAAGTAACTATTAGGGGTACCCATAAGTAATCAATTATTTTGAAATTTGAAACAAACTTTGTAGTAAATTCAAGTTTTTATTTCTCAATTTATTATGTGATCTCCATCATTATCAAGGACAACAACATCGTAAACATAGCAAATTTTCCGTTGCATTAAATCCCGCATGAAATTGAAAAGTATGCAATAATGAATATGATCCTCCGAAGGTACGGACGCCGTCATTTTATTACAGGGTTGTAAAAGAAATTATACTTTTTAGAATATTTTGAACACAGGCTGCTTCACCGAAAACTCTAGAAGAACACGTGTTTCCTCTTTAATGATCGGTACAGAACTAAAGGAAAAACTAAATCTTCGCAAATTGATTACTTACGGGTTACCCCTAATATTAACTTAATATTAGCTAATATTAATAATCCCTAATATTAATATTAAGGTATCCCTAATATTGGGAATTTGTCGCCTTCGGAATTTATTTCTCGTCGCCAATAGCAACCGAGTTATTCTGCTGCACCCTGTATGTTTCTCTTAGTTCTGACCCTGTATGACCTTGGAATACTGTAAATACATAAAATCGATATAGGTTATCGTGTTGCCAGTGAATGTGTGCTGCGAGTTCTTCTTTTTCGACAACTTACCGCGAACATCCTGTTATGTCGTGCAGTTTCTCGCAATGGTAAGAAGAGGATCTGCCTGTATCTCTTTGAATTAATGGCTCGACACCTTCCCTCGGTAACAACTTTTCGTTTATTCGATAACAACCATGTACATTTTCTACTTCGAACCGGTGATGCTATATCCTTTAGAGGATTGCTGTCTTCTTTGAGAACAGTTTTGTGTCTGCTTTTCTGCCCTGGAGTCTGTTCACTCTTCACCTCGGTGGTGACTTCGAAAAAGAGTAGGAGATGGTCCCAATTTGGGGAAACGATGTCTCATTTGCTGCTTGACTCGAGGGAGGAGTCATTTCTATGCAACCCCTGTTGCTGTTGGAGGAAGTCCCCACCCCAAGCCAAACGCGTAGGGTAGGTGCATAGACAGCACGTGACGATTGCCAGACCCCAGAGCAGTGTGACGAAAAAAGGGCCCCAAGTGTCCAGCGCGTGCGGGCGGTTTACTACCCCTTGTCCCACGGGGGCGAGGACCATCAAGTTTGGGAACAATGCTACCTTGGAAAAGCTAAATTTTCCAAGGACTCGGAAGGAGAGTCGCCTTGTCCGAGTCGTGTGTTGAATTTTGTTTATTGAGAGTCCCCAAACTGATGGCCCAAGGGATGGACCATAGGCTAGGATAGGCTAGGAGAGGCTATCATAGGCAAGGCTATGCTAGGATAGGCTACCATAGGCCAGGATAGGCTAGGATAAGATAAGATATACTAGGATAGGCTAGGATAGGCTACCATAGGCTACCATATTCTTGGAGATGCTAGGATAAGCTAGGACAGGCTAGAATAGGCTACCATAGGATATGATTGGCTATGATATGCTAGGATAGCCTAGTATAGGCTACCATAAGTTACCATAGTCTAGGATTGGCTAGGATAGGCTAGGATAGGCTACCATAGGCTGGGAGATGCTAGGATAAGCTAAGACAGGCTAGGATAGGCCTATATACCATAGGATAGGATTGGCTATGATATGCTAGTCTGCGTTAGGGTCTCTAACCCTCACGTATTACGCGGATGGCTAACACACGTGAAGATTGGGCCTTAAATGTTGAGTGTATAGAAAATATGCAGGCCTCCTCGAGACCCTTGTAAAAGTGTCCCGAGGTCTAACCGTCTTTCCTCAGAAATATACGTGTCATAACACATCCTGTACAGCTACCGTTCGGCGCTTTGTGCGTCAGGTGTCATCCTGCGCCAAATGCGTTCGTCGTGATATCGAAACTGACAAGGTTGCCGTATCACCAGCAGCAAGTGGTCAACAGTCGGAAAAATAGTCTGGTGGATCGGGGCTGCGTTTCGAGGCTGTACCCGCTCGCCCGGGCCTCGAAGCGGTGTAATTTCATTCTAACCAGCAGACGCCGACCGCAAGCGTGCAGTGGGCAAGCGTGCGTGCAGGGCAAACGAAGCGTAGGTGTTCGGACGGGTACGTTTTCAGCGGTTGCGTTCCGCGATCGGGTGTCGCACGGGGAGCCTCAACGAAATCGCACACGCGATCAATGACGCGTGCCCGTAAGGTTTTCGTTATCAGCGAATGGATTATGTTTGCACAGGCTTACTCCCGGGGACCGGGCGAGAGAAACGAAAAACAGCTATTTGCCGATCGAGTTTGATCTCGAATGCTATTACAGCCGAAGTATTACGCGTCCCACTTAGCCAGCGGGACCCTCTGTGCCCCCCCGGTAACTCGATTTCACAGGTGATTTCCAGAGGCAGCGTCCATAGCAGCGTTTCGGGTTTTCGAGCGGCGTCCCTTTAAAATGGCGACTAGAGCCGGCCGCGCCGCGGCACGCGGTAATCATTTTCCGTTTAATTTCGCCGCATCAATAAGCCACCCCCTCGACATTGAATTTAACCCGGTGTCTCGTTTATCAAGCATGCGATTACGCTTGCTCGCCGGACCCCGGTGTGTCCAGCGGACGCTGCTCGAAACGATTATTGACAGTGCGACAGCCATTTGTAGCATGAGCACATATTCTATGAGAACGTTGCGCGAGCCAGCCGGGCGAACCGCGGGTTCACCTATACTGCTTAATCCGCAATGGTAAGCTCTTTTATATCTGCCCGTGGATACGGCTAAGTCCTTGCTTATTATACTAAATTAATATCGTCTATTTCATTAACGATGTTATCGTCGCGGTGGCCGCTTCAGCGCGGAACTTTGTTGCTTCTTGCAATTTACGTTCTACCATGATTTCGGTGAAAGTTGTACTTGTAGCGAGACAAAGCTGATTTTCTTGGAGCGTGATTTGGACAAAACGTATTCGTGTTATTGTAATGCACACTTAAGTGTCCGCCGCTATCCCTGACTGAGCTTCGAGCGGTCCGATTGAAACTTATGGTATCTTACATGCCTTGTCCTTTACTCGATTGAATTCGCAGAAACGTTCCCTAATTATGTGTCTACATACGGTCCCGACTGCGGACACTTAACTGTGCCGTACTGTACTTATCTTTGTCATGTTGCTTTATCTATAATTGTTTAATTATGGATTTGATCGATTTGCGATGCATATTTTATGTGTCGCAATAAGTGACATTTGTGTGCAATTAGGTCATTATAAATGAAATTTAAACGGTACAACTAAATTAGCGGAGTGACTGCGTCCATTTCATCAGAGCAGAAGTAAATTAAAATATTTTTAAGTGAATTTAAAGTAGGACTTAAAATAGTAAAAACATCTCATAATATTAATATTTCAGTCGATATTGAAGGTACGATGAGCGAACGTACAGTAAGTACAACATTGACTCGAATTATATAATATTATAGTTAAATTAATTAAAATAAAATATCCATATTTAAATAAAATATCTTGTAATACGTTAGGCAAGTTGTACAGAAGTTATATACAGTATACCTAAACCGCAATTTACTATATTATAACATATAATTGAAGTCATATAATTATAACACATTATGCGACTTTCAAAATATATGATGCAAAATATATTAATCAAGATTCATATTTTATTATATTTTTATTTATTTATTTCTTTAGTTTTGTCATTGCTCCCTTTCTATCTGGAATAATTTTCTAATCGCCGAAACAAATATTCGTTGTTCTCTGACTTTCGCAAAATAATTTTTCAACGTTCACATAATAGTTGATCCAATAGTAAAGAATAGTCCAATAGCGGTCCGATAGTAAACTTCCCTGACTTCTGCTAACAAGACAATATCACTGTTGTGTTTAAAACATCGAGAAACGAACAAAGTAAAGATAAAAGCAACAAGTGAGCATGAAAATAAAGGAAACAACACGGAGAAACCATTACGGAATATCATCGATACAACGATGCACCGTAGTCTACGTAACGACGCCATTATGCAACGATATTAATATACAAACGACGAGGATTCGTTATCGTTAAGAACCACCCCCCGTCGAAACGCTTCTTTCAAGTCAAAATCGATCCGGGAGGAAAGTAGCAAACGATAGGAAACGTATCTCGCCGTCTAGTCGATCATTAGCGCAAAGTTAATTACCGTGATTGAGGCGCGACTTTCGGTGCGGAAAGAGGCGAGGCATTCGCTATGGTATACTGAAGGCTCGTCAGAGAGGAGAAATTCCTCTTTTGAAAAGTCGTCTATCGTTACCTGTTACCGTCCCGGTCCGTACTCTTTCAAGTCGTCTCTTTTAGTCGTTTCGGAGCCTTTCGCCGCGCGACGCATAGTCGGCCAGAACTGCAGAAAGCTGGACAAAATTCACGTTAATTTCTACGTTACAAACACAACGGTTTCACTGTATCTATATGTACAACGTGTTGTCCGTTTGTGTTATATTTTCCTCCGACGAATGTATATTCAAAAAGACGAAACGTACAGGGTGCCCCAAAAATGTTTCACTTGAAATGAACTCCTGAATCTATTCCAAATAGGTTACGAATTCTTCGACTGTAATATTTGAGCAAAATACAGAGTGTCCCAAAAATGTAGCTCTCCCCTGAAACATGTGATTCCCGAGGTGATTTCAAGTAACTTTTTCCTTTGCGAAAATGTTCTCCGTGGCTTCGTTAAGGAGTTATTATCGAAAAACACGGACCAATCAGGCCGTGGCAACAGCGTAGTGGGCGGGTCCTGTCGCTGAGCGTTGCCATTGGCCGTGCCGGAATCCGTCTACTGTGGCCGCGCTCTGATTGGTGCGTGTTTTTCGTTGACAACTCTTGAACCAAGCCGCGGAGGACATTTTCGCAAAAGGAAAATTTGTTTCAAATGACTTCAGGAATTGAACCTTTCAAGGAAACACACAATTTTTGGGTACACCCTATACAGTAATTTTCAAACGATTCTATATGTTCTTAATTCTTGTCCAAGTATACGTCCAACGCGACGGACAATTGTGATTGAGAAATTGTTCTTTGTACTGTATACAGTACATAGAATAATTTTGTCACATTACTGGTGTTCAAGGTCATACGAAGGTCATAATCCAGAGATCAAATAATCAAATAATCCAATTAAATGTACCTTTTCATCCACTGCAAAATGGAATAGAAGAAGATACACGTTTTTCTAATAGAAAATGTGAGTGACCTTGAAAAATACACGAAGAAAATGACAGCTGACTAAAATGATTCTTGTCGAAGTATTTCTGAGTTTCATTTTCCATGTCGCAAAACGAGAAAGGACATATTTAGGTGGCCTCCTGTAGCTGGGACACTCTATCTTCCTGGAACTGGTTTTCCTTGTCCAAGGACTTTCCCGGATTTACCTCGACGACCCTGTATTTTGTAGAAACTGCACACTCTCTGTAGTGTCGATCTCCTGCCCGTATCTTAAGCGGGCACGTGGGAGCGCGCGCGCGCGCGCAAGCATAGACACTTTCCACCCTGTCGAACACCACGAGAACTTGAGTGGCGAGTCAATAACCTCGAGCTTCCGGTCGACGGGTACACTTGAAGGGCTGTCATTCGAACCGACAACTCTCCTCGCTCGACAACGTTATCGTTGGCCCCTTGCATTTAGCGGCGGACAACGATACAGGTTGCCGAAGAAAGTGCACTTCCGGGAATGTCGATGAAACGAACGTTCGACTACCGCCGCCCGGTCGGATGTTAACTATGCGCGGTGCTTTTTGTTTTTTTTATCCCGGCCTTTCATCCCTTATTGCGCTAGTTAGGCCACGAAAAATTTCAAACGCAATTCACCGTTGTAAATTGAACGGAAGAGTTAACGCGACGATACTAATGAGTGGACCGCGGATTTTTATGCGGATACATGGTTTGCATGTTCCAACCGGTTTACATATTTTACATGGAAGACTTTTCTCCCGAAAAACTTTCGAAATACAGTGATTTTTCTATATACGTCGCCAAGACCTGAATGATAAACGTCGCCAAATTGTCCCCATCACGGAGATAGTTCTGGGACTTTTGTCGGCTAGATATTCGGGACATATATCGACTAAGGACTGTGTGATTATTCAAAATATCGTGCACATCTACTATATGGTTAATTTGCACCTAACGCTACTGTTTTGCAGAAAATGCCAAAGAATGTAAATTATAACATTTCCTGAAATATTTTTCAATATTTTTACGTGGAAGACGAGTAACTGAACAGGCTGGCCGGTGCTATATATTCTCTTTCATCATAGGTTCTTGTTAGAACAATTTATGAATCATGAGTCGTGAATCATGAAATTTCCATGCACAAGTAATCAACAAGTAATTTGAATTAACCAAGGCTGGTAATTGAGAGATATAAACGGTAACATTGAGATATGTAAACGCTAACATTATTGTTAATTTATACCTGCTACTCTGTTCGTTATTTGCTTGGTAATTAACGACAGCCATGCATATGTGTTTAAAACTGATTTATTATTCATATACATATGTACAGAATGCCTCAGAACGGGTGATAGAAGAGAATGGGATTCTATTTGCAAAAATAAGTAAAATAAGCCCAAAACAGTGTTTAATCGATACATTTCAAAAACACGGGTCTAGTCACGGACAAGAATAGCGTAGAAAAGAACAGCGAATCTCTAGAGGCGTCGGTTCTGTAATATTTGTATGGTTTACATTTATTAAACAAATTTTCTGAGGTCTGTACGGACGTTGAAATTTAAAAAATTTTCAAAACAATTAAGTATGTTCACTTTGTCACTTGTTTGGTAGTGTATAAAACTTTGTTGAGAAATACAGACAATGGATTTCGAATTAGAAGGCTCAAGCATTACAATGAGGCCAAAAGGAATATTCTACAACGCTTTGAAAGTGTGTAATTTTTTAACGAAAATTCAATGATATTTTTTTACATTTTTCTTGTTTTATAATCTTTTATAATTTAACTTCTAACTTTCATAATTACCTCGAGAAAAAAATGTAATTTATTACTTCGAAAATGTTAGGTAGAACGCTCAAACTATCATAATTAGCGACACAATTTTCTGCTTGGCTGCTACTCTTTCTCCTTCTTCATTCTGACAAATTGAATTAATTTACATGATAGTCAGCGCGTTTGTCTTATTACCGCCGTGATTACAAATTTTATTCATTCTAGGCAATGCTAAAAGTATATACCCAAGTTACGGTTCATGAATTTTATAACGTTCTGTACATCACCATTACGGTAATAACGACATAAAAGTGTCAGCACAGTATAAAGAAGAGTCCCTTATAGAGCTTCTCAAAGGACTGAAGACAATGTTAATAATAAACAGAAGCGTGATCGCTTGGTAAAGTCACGTGGGGAAATTGTAAAAGGGAGAATCTTTTCTTTTCCTTTAATACCTTTAAGGGAAGTTTCATATTAATCATCTCGCAATAACATTCGTTGTTCCGTTAGCGTTACAATCGTTACAATTGTGTTTCGAAAATTGTTAGACTAATTTGAAAATTTCTGTGTATCTGGCTGGTGCTACTCTTTAAATATGTGAACATCAAGGTGACCTCGAAAACTACGAAACGCCCTCACGCACACAGAAAACGTAAACATCACAATATTATATCAATATCATTATTATTATTATTATTATTATTATTATTATTTCAATATTATACCTTGCAACTTTTGTATGCATCATTTTTTCATACTATTACAAATAACGGAAATGTCGAAGGTGTGCAATCCTGGACCACCCTGTAGAGTTGTTCAAAACTTTCGACCAGTTAAAAAGTACTGAAAGCATAATGAGTTTTGCTTTAAAATGAACAACATACACTTACTTTTTTTATTTAGAAAATTGTGACAGATATTTGTGCAAGATGACTTAAGATGACGCAAAAAGATGTCAAACCCATTTGTTGATATTATCGTATTGTCCCCTTCATACCATCTTCATACTATATTATCCTTCATACCAACAGAGAAAATCAAGTGTTCTGTTTTTCCTGACTCACCCTGTACAGTGTTCGTAAGAGATGTTTTGAATGGCTTTGGTGTCGGAAACTGAGTCTCGAGTTTCATCAAAGAATCGCGACACGAAGCGTCTGACGGTTTATTGAGCTGCTTGACCATAAAGCCGTCCACGCTGGAAAGATAGTTGATTGTCTCTAATCTCGATTACTGATATTGCGCGGCAGTTAATTAACTGATCTCGCGTTGCATATCCTTTAATGCAGCCCCGACCCACGATCGCTATGCACACCGATATGCTCGTCATTGTTCTGTTTTCTGGCCTGTGAGGAACGCCATAATTAGTTGACTATCTCCAGTCAGTCGTTTCATTGCTTGTTCAGTTGCTGCGCAAACAGAGGCGAAACAATCTCCGCTGTTCTGCGCGATTTAATGACGAGAAGCTAGCTCGCATTGCTCGCTGATTATAATTTGAGCCACACTGCGGGCGACTCGTCCCCTGCCCACGGATTCATTCTCCACAATTTCCGAGCACGTTTGCTCCTTAGGCAAGATGTTTTTCGTTCCGAATATTCGTTAGCACTTTGACCACCGGCCGAGCAACCTCAAAAATTTCATAAAATCAAAGTAATTTGTTCTATGAAATATAAACTCAAAGGTTACCATTCAGATTAGAGTGCGGGTATGGTTGGCGGAATTTTCTGAAAGTTACAGCTACTGCAAAGGTCACAAGTCTAATAAAAACTGCATGTAAAAGAGCTCTACGTTTATGAAGAAAATGTCTTGTGTTGTTATATTCTACATTACACTATATACAGGGCGAGGAACCTAAGACTAGTCACCTGAATAATTTTTATATTTTTTGAGACAGGAAGAAATTTTTGAGAAGAAGAAATATTTGTGGTGTGCATAATTTTTTCTCAGGTGGAGTTGCTTAGGAAATTTGAGGGTCAACTTAGTCTTTTTTTTAATGAAACCACGTATTTTTTAACTGTAACGATTGTAGCCCTTCTCGAGACAATTTCAACAATATAATCATTCGAGGCATTCAAGGTCATTTGAGGTGATAAACGTAAAAAAGCATGGAAAATATAAATTTAGTGTGTATACTTACGTAATGGGATATTTTCAACTCTATTAACGAAATCAAAACGGGTTAATTAAAAATGTAAACGCAAATTCATTTTCTTATCTGGACAAATAGTTCCATTTTCTATTCCTTAGAGACGAGGCACTCAAAGTGTTAAAGCAAAATATTTTTAATGTAATTTCGCTAATTTACATAACTTCCAAAGTGCTATAAAATAACGGACTTACGATGCTTGTAGCATTCTGTTCTGGATGTTTTTTTAAAGAGCCTCAGTTAACTTTTGAAAACAACGCTATTGTCCTACACCACTCCACAAAATTAAAGTATCGCTGAATTATAACGGAGAGTTTGTCAGGTTTGACCTCCTGTAATTTCATGAAAAAGAAAGGTTTTACAACATTCTACCTCATTTTGAAGGGAGTAGTCTCTCTGCTTTCAAGCCAGTATTTGAGAGGTCCTTTTTCAGAATAAAACGAAGTGCGAAACTGAAGTTGCTTTTATCCATTCGAAATTTCACAAATTTCAAACGACTCAGCGGAGTTTGAGTAACTAACGTTCTTCCACATTCGTTTCAATGTAAACTGGTAAAATCCTCTTAACAATCTCTGAAAAGCTGACCGACAACTTTTGTCACGAATTTCTAGGATTTTAATTGAAAACTTTATTTTATCGATTCTCGCGCAAAAAGTAGCACGTTTCCCACGGAACAGAACGATAACCAGGCGAATAAAACGGAATATTCTCACCCAGCTTCCAGTCTCTGTTACTTTCATAATAAACCCACAACATTTTGAGTAAATCGTGCCGGTGCAAAATACGTTTTCAAGGAGTACTCGTCCGAAGAGCTCGGGCCACTGTGAAACCATGTCTTCGAGAAGATAATTTACACGCTTACAACTTCGTCGAGTTTTGTTCGGAAGCGTTCGAAACTTTCGGAAAATATTCTCAAAGTCTTGTTGTACCTTGAGGGAACATGAAGATGCAAAAATTAGAAATTTTAAAGTTTATAGACGCTGCGAGTTTCGTGGTACTCGGGTAGTTCGGCCCTTGTTACCAACAATTAGCAACTGAAATCGTCGTTGTACTCGATTAACGTGAAACAAGCGTCGAGTAAGCGGGTGCATTGAAAAATAATAGATCATTATTCTTTCGCTCTCGGCGATCACTGCTCGGAGAGGGGAAACGTTTCCACGGGCACCGCAATCTTCTGAAAATTTTCACCGTTCCTGGGACAGTTTCCATTTCTCTGGCACGGTTATGTTAATTCGGATTTATTTTTATCTCTGGCGGCGTGTTCATAAAGGTACATCAGCGATTTCGCGTTTCCACGTTCAATTTTAAAGACGCCGTGGGCTCGAGGCTACTCTGGGGTCGAGCCAGTCGAATATCTGGCGAGCCACAGCAAAACGACAAGCTTCTACAACGTTGATGGCCGAGCACGGTGATGATGTACGTTTTATACAGGCGATTCCGTATAATGAAGCACGCCAATTTCCTCTCCCTCGCGTTTCTCGGATATCAGAGGAGCTTTCTTTCGCGATGAAAGAAGCGTCCAGTATCCACTTCTTTCTTCATTTCGCTTTCTCTCTCCCTCTCTCTCTCTCGTTTTTCTTTCTCTTTCTCTTTTTCTTCTTTTGCCATAGCTCGGTGAACGAGAAAGACTGATAGGCCGACGCCGGCATCTTCTCGAGAGTTCCTCGTAGACTGAACAGGGGGCTAGGGTGAATAGGGAATGCGGTGTGTAATGGTTGCTCCCTCGTCGAAACTCATAAAATGGATAACCGTAAGGTGATCTCAACCTGAATCAGGGGGGCAATCTTATTCGATGCGATCCCGTCTCGCACGATCTCCATCTTGTGCTGCAGTTGGACTGTAAAGAAGAATTTATTTGGTCTCCGAGTAGAGACAGACAGAATTGACCTGTAACATAGTACAGTCATTCCTCTGCCAATCTGAAAGAAATTTAAATAATTTTTTATCGGATACTGCCCAACTCTGCTCTGCCTACACTATTTGTTATTTACACTTTTTGGCAAATTGTTTTAACGCATCGACTGCCATGTCACCCATATGTGGGTGACGGAATTATTTGTCCTGGTTTGAAAATGAATTTTTACGTTAGTATATTCATTGTAGCAAAAATTAGGATCTGTGAAATGCAAGAAAGCTGGAGGACTACGCAATATCGTACATTTAATTTTCTTCAATTTTTATTTCATTACATAACTTGTTTTAATTTTATGGAATTTTTGAGGTTTCTAGTTTGGCAGTCAAAGTGTTGACACGAAAAACTTTCGAAATACAGTGATTTTTCTATATACGTCGCCAAGACCTGGATGATAAACGTCGCGAAATTATCCTCCATCACGGGGATAGTTCTGGGACTTTTATCGGCTAGACATTTGGGACATGTATCGACTAAGGATTGTGTAATTATTCAAAATATCGTGCACATCTACTACATGGTTAATTTGCACCTAACGCTACTGTTTTGCAGAAAATGCCAAAGAATGTAAATTATAACATTTTCTGAAATATTTTTCGGGTTGCGCAGCTGGATCATTATTAAAAAATACTCGACTTTGCTATTTGAAGAAACATTCGACCAAATATGTTTCCGAACGCAAACTTTGGGGGCTGTTTTCACTGCTTCAATGTGTACGATCGCCAATAAAAAGAAATACGAATCTAATATTTTTCTAAAAGCCCAAGGTTTCATCAAAATCGACGTGTATATGTTTCCAGAGACGTGTATATGTAACAGAGTTTTCTACAACTTATGGTCTGCGAAATATAAAAGGATAGAAAAAGTAATTGACGATACAAATCTTAACTTTACAATTGTTATTTTAGCGAATATATTTCTTTGATTTTACCAAATACTTGTGGTCATTGCGTGAGCGTTCAACGTGTTAACTATGTACAGTCAGTGTAAAAAGTGTTCGTACACTCTTTAAAAACGAATAACACTTCTAAATTATTAAATGTCATACAGATTTTAGAATATAGTTCGTAAAAATTTAATTATCACTGTGCTCGCAAGTATACAGTCGATGTAAAAAGTATTCGTACACGGTTAAAAAACGAATAACTTTTTTATTAACATTGCATAAAAGTTACTTCAGTGCCTAGAACAGTGACTAAAATCGATTTTTATTATTTTCTTATGAAATATCGAACTAGTTTTAAATGAAAAATTACGTATGTGGAACTTACCAATGCTACGCTAAAATTAAGTACGGGATCACCTATTTTTTTAAATTGATGTTTTACAGAAATATAAACAGTTCTGATGCATTATTTTCATAGGAATAAAAGTTGTATTTACTAAAGTTAGTATATATATCGCAAAACCGATATCTTGTAGCAAAATTTTCAATTTAGAAACAATTTTATTTTAGAGGTACAACTTAAACAACCTTCCCCTATATATCCAACGGTGTATCACCCTATTCCCCGTCCAAGGTGCTCAATTCTACCTAGCACACATTGCGAGAAGGCAACGGAATGATTCAACGCTGCCTTCAAAAACGTTTAACGTCGTCGAAGACGATTTCGCAAGATTCCGTCGGAGCTGACGCAGCAAAACGACGCAGCCTTTCGGTGAGTTCGGCAACGTTGCCCGAGAAGTACGTTTCGAACGGTTTAGCGAAAGATCGAGCGTAAGACCGACCGGTTAGCAGGCAAATCCGATCTCGCATCCTAACGACGCGGGGCTCGAGCGTAAAATTGTTGGGCTGGGGGTTTGCCGGCGGGTGGGATCAAAGTTTGTTAACACGGATCGCAGCGCGGATATGAAACAGCTGGCCCGTCGGAAGAATAACGCCGTCTAAATGGAAACCGGCTGCAACATCCACGGCGAAATGGGATACGCGGAAGGAGCCGAGACCTGCCTACATAATAACTTCTCGGTAGCGGCTCTCGGCTCGGCTTGGCTCGGCGCGTGGCGCGCGCGGCGCGGCGCGGCGCGGCGAGATTTCGCTCGTGGCGGCCGCGCCGGAATCGAAGCGGGGGGGTTGGAACTACGTGTACTGGCTGGGTACTTTCGTATTTCGCTCACACGCTCGACAGATGATCGAGGGTGTACCGAGGAAAACAGCCGCGGCCGGGTAAACGGCAATAGCATTCAGGAGAGTTTTCTCCCTGTTATCCATTCTTCGCGGTCTCCACTTGGCCCACGAGTACCACGGTAAATCCATGTCCTCCGCTTCCTGCTCCTACCCTGTTCCCCTCTTCTCGTATCTTCTCTCTTTCTCTCTCTCTCTCTCTTCCGCTGTTCGCTATTTGTGCCCTCGAACGAGTAATTTTATTAAATTCATTAGCCGTGCTTCATCAAAACCGCACGCTCTTACCTGGCGAAACTTAGCAGTTCGGGGAAAAATAGCTCTCCGTTGAGTAAAGTTCTGATTAAAAGTTATGAACGGTACCGGTGGACCGATCGTGTGCACTTTATTTACGGGGTCCGCGTAATTGGATTTCATTTTGCTCCGGGGAAACTTGAATCCTGCCCTCTGGCGGCGTGATCGGGCGGAAAGTTTCATTCGACGGCGAATCTAATTAAACATTGTCAATCGGACGGGAAAAATTGAAAATTAATTAACCGGAACGGCGACTGTCTTTCGTTACCTTCTCAGGAATTTTGCGGTGGGGCGAGGGGACGCGTTCGACAGGTGATACCTATCGCGACACGGCAGCAAAACGGAGTTACAAGCTTCGTACACTTTTATGAAATTTTTTCCTTCTATAGGGGAAGGAGGGGATTTAATAATCAGGATTATCTCCAACTCCTATTAACTATATTTATTCGATTTTATAAAAGATTCAGGAGCGTGTGCGGATACCGTATTTCTGGGTCGCCGGTTCGCTGGTAACTAACTAACACGATTCGTTTCTTTACACAATAAAACAATTCACCTGGCAACGATAAAACACACGAATCTTCTCGTTGTACTTCTTTCACCGAGCTGTTATAATCTTCGCCGCGACGCGCGAGCACACACATACACACATACATACTGAATGCAAACGCGCCCGCAGTCATTCCAAACAATCTCATTATCATTAATTTCCTACACTTCCTACGAAAAAATCTTGAGGCACGCGTCGTGCTCGTCATTGTTGCCACCTATAGTATGCTATTTTGGTTACTTCGCCCCTTTAGCATGGATGATTGCCGACGAAAAAAATACGTCTCAAATATTTTGTCGAAAACTGCATCCATTGCGTTGCTTGCACAAAACAGTATTACTTTTTCGTCTATCACTTTTTCCTGGGGTTTACTATTTGCAAGAGAAACGGTGGCTCGCCTAACTGGAACATCTAAAATATCTCGCTTGTTTTTTATGATAGAAAGACGTTATTTCTTTGAAACAATAGTGTACAGTGATGCAGAAAAGATAGAAATGAATTTAGCTTATGACGAGGCTAAAAGTAACTCTGAAATCAATTTTCATCAAGTGCCCTACTTTTATGAATTTTTATACCCAAGATCAAGCGAAGGTCGTAATATTACAGGTTGTTGGATTCGTCTTGACCTTGGTTATCATACAGCGACAATAAAAATATATCGTTCCATTTTAGATCTCACAAAATAAGACAAACAAATTTTAAAAAATTTTTACCCCTCTGAACCAACTAATGTTTTCCTGTGAAGTTTTCTTTCTATCATAAAAAGTCAAGCGTAAAAAAATCATCTAAAATCATATTTTAGATGCTCGAGTCAGGTGAGACACCCTGTATATACAGGTTTTCTAAACAGTGTTTTGATCGGCATGTACGAGGGTTTACTTTTTCGTGAAAAAATTTCCAGCAGTTTACATCAACCCCCGCTCCGAAATCTATAATATCCGCAGGAGTTGTAAAACTCAAGTGATAAGCGATTTCAGAAGATTAAGATAGCTTCCTGAGACTATTCAACCGCGCATCGATTGTTGCACAACAGACAAAAGGAAGAAGAAGGGAATCGAGGGGTTGGGGGTGTTCTTGTATGGTTCGCGGAAGAGTCGCTGCCACCACGGACCGGTGTCAATTTTTCAACGGTTTATAAAGCCTCCCCCGACGGTTCGGGCCGATCTATATTTATCACCGGATCTCGATCTATCGCTCACCGTTGGCAAATCTCTTCGAGAGCGATCTTATTGATGAAGCACGAGCTGCACGACGCGACGATCGGAGAAATTGACAATCGAGAACAGCGGCGGTAGGATCGGCCAACGAATCAGGACACGAATGGATAGAATGAAGGACGGCTGGTGATTTACACGCCCAGACAAACAGATATCTTCAATTTTTTTTTTAAGTTTTCCAGTGAAAACTGGCAGAATACATTTTCTACGTTTTATTAGAAAATTACGTTTAACTCCGTTTTTGACATGTTTGTGTGTACGATGTGCTCAGTGTTGTACGCAATATTCACTTCGATAAAATTCTACGAGTGCAAATTTATCCTCCGAATTGAAGATTCATTAATTGTTTATAACATGGACAATTTGACGCAGTTACATAATTTTAAACAACGTATTAAATAGAATGGGAAAAATTTACTTGAGAACTTATTAAAAAATATAAATCTTCACCCAACAGGACAATTGTTGTCATTGAATGTAAAGAAGGCTTACCAAAATATTAATTACAAACTATCGTTGACAAATTTGTTAATATTTTAAGTTTCTGTATACGCGCGCTACCACTTCGACCCGCTAGATTTTCGCAAAAATGCTATTCTTGTCGAATAGAACTAAACAGGTTGGTAAAGTCCAATTTGATTTTACGTTTACGTGTTTTTTTTTTACTTTATTTAAGCACTTTAACGCCTTTCTATCCTTACTTATTTTCTGTTTTAATGAGCGCTAGTAAAAAATGTTCGAAACGATATGCGTGCAAAAGTCAGACTTTATCTTCCGTACCATAAAGTATTTTTAAACACGTTAAACACCGCATGATTTATGTTTAACTCACGCTGTGTTTAGTTAAGAGGTTGCGTGAGTTGTATATCGATTCAACCATGCATTTGATTCTATGTTTTGCGAACTAAATACGCTGCCGTGAGTTGCCCGTAATTTACGGACATAAATCAAATAAAAAGTGTTCCGTATTCAAATATTCTCCAAAAACTGGTGCAGCTAGAATAATATTTCCACAGGTATACGATAAGAATATGTGGTCTCCAGACCCGGTTTTTTTTTTAATTTGATAGTTAACGTGTCAAATACTATTCCTATTTCAAGTTCTTAATTTAAATAAAGAAATACTATTTACTCTTATTATAAATTTCATTACGTCCTCGTAGGCAAAGTATGATTTTCTAAAATTATTTTCTTATCGCATAGACTTACATTAAAAACGATATAGCCAGATACGATGGTCAAAAAGTGCCTCGAAAGCAAATTGATTTTTGGTCATACCATTCGATAGAGATCCCAGTGAAACCCCTTCATTGCAAGTTTCAAGTCGGTACCCCTACCACAAGGGTAGTTATAGGGTGAGCACACTTTAATGAATCACGCTATATTTCTTCTGTTCGTCGCAAGAAAAAATCACGAAAAAATTCATGAACATTCTACCTAATAACACACACGACAGTGAATTATTTCAGAATTTTTTATCGCAAAATCGATTTTATAAAAATTCCGGAACCATAAGATTGCTGATTTTATATTGAAGTTTTCAGTGTACCACGTTTATATTATTATAATAGTTCTGTCTCATCGTAATTATTAACGTGTATTTATTCAGATAATGCATGACGTAAATGCAATTGTAACGTAAATGTAATTGTATTGAAGTTTTCGAGGCACTAGTTTTATAAAATTTCAATAACGAGACATTATTGAAACCATTGCTCTTAATTTCTTTCAAAACTCTTTTCCAAATTGCATCGCCGTTTAAAAAGCTCAAAAATAAATTTTTTCGATTCCTCTTTACCGTTTTGTAGACGTATTATGTAGTATTAAACATTTTTATGTTCGGCTAAATAATGTACAAACCCAAAAATGCAATATAAAATATTTGATATACTTTATATTTCGATGTATGAGGATGACATTTATTTTGACGATTGTTGTAATTTGTCCGATGTTAAGAATTGACTTCCAAAATTCTGAAGGACATGAATTCTACGCAAAAACGAAAAAGTAGAATAATCTATCATTACTTCTACTGGCTCGAGCACGACAAGCTTCGGTGGTTGTCTTGGCGGGAGCAATTTTTAAATGACATTCTCGAGCAAGCATGACCAACGTGATCCATTATTAAGTTCGAATCGTTCACGGCGAAGCGTTTCGCCCCTCGCTTCTCCGTCTTCTTATTCGCGTGGTTCGCGCTGACGCTCGTTTTATTGCGTGTACGTGGGAGATTAGCGGATTAGCCGTGTGCAAAGCATCGCTGATCAAAGTTTAGTGGAAGATCGTTGAATGCAGCCGGTCTCGGTCCCGGTCTCCCCGGGGAGGAAACTTCATCTGTACTCCACCCGAGGGTACTCGCGCAATAACCGTGTCTTTTGTAAGGGGGTGCGAATCTCCGTTGTTTGATACCGCCGCGATGAGCTCTCCGGTCTCTTTGTCTACGCTTCTTTTCTTCCCGGTCGGATGTTTCGTGCCGGATGAAACGGAGTTATTGCGACGCCGCGCCGCATATATGCGGGCAAAGTGCGCTCTATGTTTCATGTTATTGACGGAGTCTGATTAATCCAATTGTGGAAACGTCTGTTTGACATAGAGACGCGGCGAACTCTGCTCAGGAATTGTTCGAACAACGTTCGCGTTCGCTCGAACTGTTCTGTAATATTGCTTAGACTAAACCTGCCGCGTGGTAACCCCCACTGCAACAAACTTTTCTATCGACTAACGTTCAAATGCGTATTTTGTTTCCAACTGCAGAATTCACGAATGCGAGATTGACACGTGAAATGTTGTAAGAGATTAGCGGAGGATGGCTACTGCTAGTCATTTGATACGAAAATTATGTATGCCACAAAGAGTAAACAGACGAGTCTCGTTGACTTTGGCGACTACGCGATAGCGTTCGTTGCATCTCAAGCCAATAGCGTGTAAAGATGGTCACAATGTGTCTATCTTAGGCCGCAGAAACACCTCGATTTGGAGAACTTTCTCACCTGAAGGTTTATAGCGAGCACGGAGAAACCGAAAGGCGGATCCGGGGCCGCCAGGCTACAAAGGATCGCGGGGTTCGGGTAAAAGGAAATATGGTTGCAAATTAAAGCGATTAACCGTCTGGCGATAGTCATTGCGCATGTGGTGGCACGCAAGGATGAGCACAGAATTTGTATACCTGGGACGACGGTTTAAAATAAACAGTACAAAGCGACAGCTTCAGCCTTTTCCACGAATCTCGGTTTAGTTGATAAGAGTAGGGGAACAGCATGTAAGGGGCGCGAGCGAACTTTCGGTTCAGTTGTCGATTCCATCATCGGCCATATCTCGAATCCGTGGAATTTGTTAAACGGGTGAAAAATAAAGTTTTGTTCAAATACAACTAAATAACATCCGCTCAGTTTTCGGTAGCGAGATGTCCTGGCTTTATTCAAATCGCTAGAAGCAATCGAAAAGTCCACTGGGAATAGATTCACAATTTTGCACAGACTCGAAGAGTGCTACTATGGCTATTGAAGATTTGGAAACAATCGATGAATGTATACAGAAATACAAGAAAGTTACAACTCGGCGGTTGAAAACGGCAAATTCATTACTTTTTGCTGGATTACGTCGCATGTGGGTGTACAAGGTAATGAAAACGCTGATAGAGCAGCCAAATTAGCAGGCAAATTAGCAACACAAAAATGAAACAAATCACCGATTATACCAAACTAAAAGATGTTAAAAACCACCTAAATGAAATTTTTGGGGAACAGGTATTTGACAAAATTAAAAGGAATTATTAAATTAAAGGGGAATTGGCTTCTTGTGTCTGTCAAGGGATGTGACGGATATATTCAAATGCAATTCTTAAATTTATTCGACGTGCTGTTTTGCATATTTAAAAAGTCTTGGACACTTATTCTTCTCGTTCATTTGATGTCCATTTATGCATTGTCGATATTTTTTATTAGCAGCTAGCAATGAAAAGGCGAGTTTAGTAATATTTTCATCAAAAGTGATTTTTAACATTATTTGTTGCCTCTGTTCTACTGCTTCCGCAGCACCTACACAGTTCCATTAATCATTGTCAATACATCAATGCATTTCAAAAGTGGAATTATTTTATTGGGAGTTTGAATTATGATCGTATAAACAATATAGAATAAACGTTTTACAAGATAATTTATTTATGTAGTAAATCCGCTGAAAACTTAATATAAATCATTGCAATAAATGTAAAAGTTATTCATATAGACACAGCAGTTATTGAATAGACATTAAATGTGACAAGAACATTTTTGTAGCGCATATTCATGTTTCATCAAATATGTAATAATGTTTGAATTAAATATTAAATTTATTTATTTTTGTGTAATGATATGTTTGGTACTCGAGGTCACATCAAGGTCATACTATTATAGACTATTAGATTTGTCTTAATTAAATTTGGGATGTTTAAGTACCGATAAATTTATTTTATTTGTATAATATTGATGTAACTCATATAACAATTACACTTTTTTCTGTAACTATACTATTTTTTATTTAACAGTAAAGTTATCATTAAATAAATAAGATTTTTGGTCATGACGTCATAGGTATTACATACTATTTACAACAAAACAGTATCGGCTACCTTGATATCTCAAAAAATGTGAACTTCAGAAAAATTGTTTACTCATTACAGTATCTTTCCTTCAAATCTAGTCACGCTTTTTTCTCTGATATTTTTTTCTACTATCAGTAATAAATATTTAACCACTTAACTGGGGATGACGAGTTAACTCCTCATTCGTGTCCACTATCACGTGTCGAAAATTGTTCATGTTCCTCTTAATTCGTCAAGTAATCCGTTCACGTTAAAATATCCATATTAGGTGGTACAAACCACAGAATTGTTGTTACGTTACATTTGTCTTACATTACGTCTCCCTAACAGTGACGCAGTTCAAATGTTAAGAAACTCTAATTGAGCGCGACACGTTCTTATTATTAACCCTTTCCACTCGAAGCCACTTTTACTATAAAACGAAACATTTCTTCCGACCTAGAATATTTACCTTCTATGTATATTTTTTCATGCTATACATATGAAAATGGTGCATATATAATGGTGCATACAGATGAAATATTTAGTAATTTATTAAATACAAACAAATTCAACAATGTAAAAAATCTTTTCAACAATGATACAGGAATTTTTAGTGACACCTTACAGTCGTTGGTCAAGTCTACACGAAAATAAAAAAACAATTCTAATTCTATCAATATCGACCATCTATATTTAAGAGGTCAGAATGCTATGCTACAGATCAGCAACGATTAACTTCTCTGAACGTTGCAGCGAGAGAAAGAAATATTCTCCGAATCCAGTATAATCCCTCGAATCCTGGCCTCGTATTTCGGAATCGCGATCAAAAGGAAAAATAATAATTCCTCGTAGATCCCGGTTAGTGGTCGGTAGCCGAGCGCGGTGGTACGCGTCTCACGTATTTGGCGGTGGGATAAACTCGGACCTTTGCAGAGAAAGGGGGGAGAGAGAGAGAGAGAAAGAGAAAGGATATGAGATTGAAACAGAGCGGGACAGAAACTGTGGCAGAGAAGGGGGGAGACAGAGAGAAACAGAGAGAGAGAGAGAGAGAGAGAAAGAGAGAGAGAGAGAGGGGAATGGTAAAGG
This sequence comes from Halictus ligatus, assembly GCA_028454255.1. NCBI lineage: Eukaryota > Metazoa > Arthropoda > Insecta > Hymenoptera > Halictidae > Halictus > Halictus ligatus. The sequence goes on from CM052135.1 coordinate 5,907,222, forward strand.
AAAACCATTTCACGCCCGAGTTGCCGGCTCTTTCTCCCCGGCGAGAATAGTCGATCGTTTCGCGTCTCGTTAGCATCTCATCCATCGCGCGTGTCTGGCTGACTTACCTGCCTGCCTGTTTGCTTGTCGTGCGTCGCTGTCGGTAGCTGCGGGCTGAAATTTCCCGGTGTTTTGCCGCGTCTTGTGTGCCCTTTACCTCCCAAACCCCACCACCCACCCGAAATTTCCTACAGGAAATACCTAGTCGCTCTTGCGTGTAGGAAAAGTCGAACCGAATTGAATATTTTCATTTGATCCCGTTCGAGTTAACGAAAAGCACATGAGATATTCTACACGACCCGCCGGTGTGCGAGCGAAAGTGTCACATTGCCAGAACACCCAGGCTTCAAAGTCTTAATAACCTATGTGGTTCGAACGCTAACTAATGGCGCTGATTTGTATGAAAGACGTTCTAAAAATGCGTAACAATAAGTTTAATAAAAACGATTGAAAACGTACAAAGTTCTATGCCAAGTCCTAGGCAAAGGTTGTAAATGTCCAAATGTAAAATATTCTTAACCTAATGAAGGTTCGTAGCGTTCTATGCCAAGTTCTAGGCAAAGATGATGAAGTTCAAGTCTGTACAAATGTTAAAATGTTCTTAACCAAATGAAGGTTCGTAGCGTTCTGGTCCTAGTCGTTCTGGAATTCCCTACCAAAGCTCGGGAAGAGATAATTTCTTTGGTAGGGATAACTAGGGGCGGAATCACCAGTTTGGGGCGTAATCCAAAAACTGTGCAACGCCTACTGGCTCCGTGGTTTCATTTTCTCACGGAGCCTCGGAGGATGCTGCACAAAGATTCCTTGTTTCGAGGATCTTTCCCCGAAACTGGTGTCGCCTTTCCGCTGAGTGTGGGCCTGCGATGCGTCAATTGTCATTGAGTGGGGTACAGCTGGTCTGCTTTTCCATTTTGAAACAGGACACTCAACTTTCAGCCGTACCCAAGTCCGTAATAAATTTTTAGGGTCAAGCACTACCAATAAAGAACTCAAACATGACAGTGTTCAACTCGATCGCAGCGCAGAACCAGACACGATGTCTAGACAATTCTAGACACTGTGCCATTATTCGTTACTGAATACAGTGTTTACTCGGTATATATCCAAAACACGAGTCCAGCTACGGACATATATCGGCCAGGAGATACTATTCTTTGATCCACGCTACCTTACACTCCTCGGCGACCGAGGTCTCTCTTATTGGTCGCTCACGGGGTACACCAAGCGCTAGTGGGGATAATTCATGGCTCTAACAAAATTTTTCTCAAAGTCATATTTTTCGAGATTTCAAAGACTGCAGAGTTTCTTTTTTCAAATGGAACTACATATTTTCACCATCGCGATACGGTAGCTGAGGTAGCGATGTAACCAATCACCTATAATGATATGACCTTCGCGCGACCTTAAGTACCAAAAACTCATAAACACTAGGCAATTGATAGAAATAGTGATAGAACTCTGATAAAAGGATTAACGAATGATATTTTATTTTAACAAGTACTCAAAACGAAATGTTCGCTAATAATCATAAGAGGATTTAGGAAGGATAAACTAATATCGTGTCTTCCTCAAATCGAAGTAGGACTCCGATGGTTTCAGGCACAAAAACAATGGTAATTCTAGACCGTCGTTTATGATTGGAAACTTATGTGATTTAGCAGGCAAAAATATTTGTAATGATTAAATAATCTTAATTTTTATCTAAACCCAAACCCCACCACCCACCCGAAATTTCCTACAGGAAATACCTAGTCGCTCTTGCGTGTAGGAAAAGTCGAACCGAATTGAATATTTTCATTTGATCCCGTTCGAGTTAACAGAAAGCACATGAGATATTCTACACACTATACTCTGAAAGTGTTACATTGCTAGAATACCCAGGCTTCAAAGTCTTAATAACCATTAGTCGTTACTGAATACAGTGTTTATTCGACATATGTCCAAAACACGAGTCCAGCTACGGACATATATCGGCCAGAAGATACTATTCTTTGATCCACGCGACCTTACACTCCTCGGCGACCGAGGTCTCTCTTCTTAGTCGCTCACGGGGTATACCCAGCGGTAATGGGGATAATTCATGGCTCTAACAAAATTTTTCTCAAAGTCATATTTTTCGAGATTTCAAAGACAGCAGAGTTTCTTTTTTCAAGTGGAACTACATATTTTCACCATCGCGATACGGTAGCTGAGGTAGCGATGTATCCAATCACCTATAATGCTATGACCTTCGCGCGACCTTGAGTACTAAAAACTCATAAACACTGGGCAATTTTAACATCGCGGCCCTTCGCGGGATATACCCCGCGATAATGAGGATAATTCCGTGACATTTATCATCCAGGCCTTGGCGACATATGTAGAGAAATTCCTGTATCTACCGTTTGAAATAAAATAATGTTTTCCTCTGGCCAAGGAATCCAATGGACATATAGTCCATTTCTGTATCGATTAGCTGTAAATATTTACAGCTCCGAATTTTGTTGATGAGATTTTATGAACTTTTGGAACAGAGTAGCAGCATAGAGTAATACCTCTTGCTACAAGAGAAGAATACTTTCAGTAAAAGGGCCGTACACGCTCCATATAATTGCATGGTCCTGTTCGATACGGGTTTCATCATTCATCTCGCCTTCCTCTCGTGAAATCCTCGATCGAACTCAACGCCACTCACGCTAAATTATCTTTCGCGTTTGAAAGGGCTGAAAGCAGTCAGTTCGCTAAAGAGCAACCGTGCGATCCGACGAGCTTCGCCTTTCGCGGGTTTCGAGTCGGCAGCTAGCGGCGCGAGTTATTTCGCCGGGTGCATCGACGCGTGCGCTGTAATTTACATCTCGCGACGCGACTTTCCGGACGGCGACACCCTTTCAGATTTTAGGCCGACGCGGTTTCGGTCGTTGTACGAGTTCCCGAACAATTCACGGAATTAGGTTTGCCCGCGGTGCTCCCCGTCGGTTTTCCGACGGTGACGCGGACACGACTTCCGGGCGGCGGGGGTCATAGCGGTCGGAGGATTAATTTCGAAACGCGAGGCCAAAGGATTTATCGTTTTTCACGCAATCCCCCGACGAACAGGTTACTCGCCGGCCCTACGGGAAGATTTACCATCGGCCGAGTAAAAGTTCGAATTCGTTTTCCGTGCGCGTTAATTTGCAAGCGGGGATAATTTAATGCTTAGTTTAAACGAGCCCGGGACTTGGCCGCGCGGAAACTCGAGAACCCTCCGTGAGCTGGATTTTTATCGTCCGCGACCGAGTTATCCTTGGCCGACGCGGGCCCGACAATCTCTGCTTTATAAGAACTAACATTTCTTTTGGTCGCGCCCTCCCCGTGCTCCGCGGCGCATTTGCATTTTAAAAGAATCCTCCCCTGTCTCCCTCTATATCCAGCCCCGTTCGCCGCGGCGGACTCCTTGAAAAATTTAAAACTGTCCGGGTAGACGTCAAGCGCGCCAACCCGCCGGGCGCACTGTAATTTGTGGTGTTCATGATAAAATATCGACGCCGGAATATCTTGCGCCGGAGTTTTTGCGAAAAGCAACTCGTTACCGTCAATAGTATCGCGGAGGAGCCGCGGCGAGGGACGCGCGCGCGGGAAACTTCTTTCATGCTTGTTTACTATTTTCCCGTTCCCCGGACCGTGCTTAATGACACAGATTTGTCTTCAGGATGAAACGCGGAGGGTTCGCGGTTTTCCCTGTAACACGAAATCTTGATGTATCCGTGTGCTTTGAGCGCCGTTATGACGCGGCCGTGTTATTGTAACTGCATGAATTAGAATTATTTCTGCTCTGCCCCGTACCATTCATACTTTATTCAACTGTTGCTATTTGTTAAAAGTGTTTGAACGAATGAAATTTTATTTTAAGAAGTACTCAAAACGATGTTCGCTAATAACGATAAGAGGATTTAGAAAGGATAAACTAACGTCGTGTCTTCCTCGAATCGAAGCAGGACTTCGATGGTTTCAGGCACAAAAACAATGGCAATTCTAGACCGTTATTTACGTTTGAAAACTTATGTGATTTGGCAGCCAAAAATATTTGTAATGATTAAATACCCTTAATTTTTATTCAGATAAATGAATTATAATATCAGGAAACCGATTGTTCTCTTGCCCATTATATTTTGCATGTGCGTGCATAAATTCATGATAGTTGCCTCCCTATTAGTTCAGATATCTGACTATACTTGCCAATGCTTGGTTATAAGTTTTGAACTGTTGCTGTCAGAAATAGTTTCTGTTACTTTGTGGCCTGTGACAGTTGATTGTCGCGGAACAAAATTCTCGTTCACTTATTAGTAAACAACGAACCATGGTAAACACTGAAAGTACATGAGCTTAATTACGGATTCATATCCAGCAAGTAATCAAACGTACGGACAATAGAAGCGGACGGTGCATGATCAGTTTGTCGACTAATAGAATAGATCGTAATACACACATACGCGAAAATAGATTACACGTACGTGTTTAAACACGCGGGAAGTAGAATGGATCCGCGCACAGCCAGGCGCCAGCAAAGTAATATGGGTTACTACTGGAACGTAGAAAGTAGAGCAGGTCAGAATTTGGACGGCAGATAGTAGCGTGGCGCGAAATACAGTCTTGCAGATAGTAAGTAGAATAAGTCAGCGAAGAAGTTTTGATGCAGCACGTCGTTGCACCATTGTCTGCTGCAAGACGCCTGCGATTCTGTTTCACTGTGAAGTAGAACGAGCACGAATTATGTGGTACACTTTGCCAATTTTATGTATTTATTTCATATTTAGCTTTTCAAACTTTTTATGGTAAAATATAAAGGGTGCTGGAAGTAAATCACGACGATATAGTGATAACTTTCGGATCGGTGAAGATTTAAAAGAAAAGTAGCTACAATATTTATCCTCAATATTAAATCTCAAGATAAAATTCTTACTTCTCGGGGAAATAAAATGCCCGAAAGGAATCGTGGGTCAAAGGGTATAGCCGGTTGAGGAGGTCAAAAGTACCCTTGAGTCGAATTATATGGCCGGTGGGTCATTCAATAGGGCATTAAGAAAAAACATACTATGTAAACTTTCAACCCTATATCTCGATCGGAAGGGTAGTCATGGGGTAAAATCGAAAAATCAGTTTTTGGACTATTTTCTCTAGTTAATGATGATTAGAAATTCTAAGAAAAATCTGAGACGTGTCAAGCATCCAAATGCATACTCTGCAATTGGTTTCAGATTTTTAAATTGAAAATCCTGCTTGTGAAAAATCAAAATTCTCAAAAAATCGAAAAAATGCAGATTTTACTTGGAAGTTCTACGGGTACAAAATCTATATTTTTACAGTACCGATTTGTTGTTGTCATAATTGTTGTTCATGAATTTTTTCAGACTTTACAGTTTTTTTTAATTTATCTATTTTTCATAGTTATATTTATTATGTGCAATAAAAAGATCAACGTTGTTTTCAAAGACAGAGGTTCAAAAGTACAAAAAAATAAAAAAAAATGGATGCATAATATTTTGGACGTGGCATAGAGCTGTTTAATAGAAGTATTGCAAAATGAACATTTTCTACTTGAATTGCAACAAACTGGAATCGAATCGAAATATATTTTCTTTGTTAAATCGGTTGACAATAATACTTGTAAGAATATTTTTTAAATTCCTATAATGCTCTCACTGTTTTAAAATAGACCTCATTTTTGTCACAAATACGTAAAATCCGCTGTTAAAATACATTTCTCATTCGGAGGAAAACGAATTGCAAATTGATAATGTATTTGTAATACATTTCGAAATTTTCTTCCCATCACTAGTTGCGAGTACATATTGTTAAAAAATTATGCCTACCGATTCGAAATATCTCCGTCAGGAAATATGATCGTGCTCGACTAGCTTTTATCCGGAGCAGCGATTCTTTCGGTGCGCGCACCTGTTGCTCCTTTGTTGCGCACTGTGAAACGCAACGAGGTATTCTTTTCGGCGGCGAGCAGTACAGCGAAACATCGAGCATTCGCATGTAAACAGAGCCCCGTCGCGTCGGTTCTCGCACGAGTACACGTAAGCATCTCCCGCCGAGCGCAGGCCGCGTCAACATTCTCTGTTTAATTTATGCCTTTCGCCGTGGCGCGTGGCGCCGCGACGCGTCGCGCCGAGCCGAGCCGAGCCGCGTTCCGCGCCTTTTGTCCTTTAGCCGGGACTGCTTGTCGTTGACTTCATCGACACCCTTACTGTTGAATGTCTCGTGTCGTTTCGAATCGGGATAATCGTAGAAAAGCCGCCTCGCCGATGACAACTTTGTTCTCGAAGTAATTGAACCAATTTATATTGTCTCATTACGTATAGAGGGTGTTGATCTCAATAAAAATGTTTGTTGTTACACGAGTTCGCTGTTCCCTAGTGCAAAACAGCGAGGGGCCCAATTACTGTGTCTATATTAATTATATTTATTTTCGAAGCATAATGAATATTAAAAAGAGATATTACATTTTTTCCCATTAAAATCAGTTAATATAGATATGTTATACATCCCTTTTTTAATATACATTATGCTTTGAAAATATGTATAATACATATAGGCACAGTAATTGTTACCCCCATAGTAATTGGGTAACTTACCCTACTGTTTATTATTTCGGATTAAACGATTCAAACGTCTATGCAATATAAATACAGTGATTTCTCTATATATGTCGTCAAGGCCTGGAGAATAAACGTCACCATAACAACAACATAACATGTGTCAACATAACACGGCTCGGGTATGTGTCCTGGACGATGTATGTCGCTGACATGACCCGTGTTGTTGACATATATTGAGAATTCAATGTAGTACGAAATAGGATTAAAAGACAAATTTGAAAAATAAACTTCAGATTGCTAGAATGCTGGAACCGAGACAGATGCACCAGGACCAAGGGAAATGTCAAAAATATTAGCTATTGCTGCAAATTATTGTCAGTAATTGTTACTGTACCCGGTACTAGAGAACACTCGGTATTATAGTACTACAGTCTTTCCTCGATATATGTCCAAAGCACGGGTCTAGCCACAGACATATATCTGCTAAGAGATACTATTGATACTTTTGATCCACGTGACAGTGGGGGTAGTTCTGGGACTTTTATCAGTTAGGCATTTGAGACATATATAGAGTAACCACTGTATTATATTTTTTCGTGTATGTCAGAATATACTGTGTCCAGCACCAGGGGAACTCACTCTATTGATTTAAAAATTTTGGTACGTGAAACTGAAGATAATCCAATCAAGCCATCACAAACAAGCTAATTACTTAAAAATTAACTGTGCTTCCTGTGCGCTCAATTTCAAATAACCTGTTCTGAAAAAAGCGTATTTAAAGTTTCAAGAGCCATTCCATTTTATGGCCCAATTTTTTAATTTGCCCACAGTACGTCGAGATTACGTTTCTAGGCTGTTGATGCACTGTTAATCGCGGTCGTGTGGAAATCGATAGAAACTTTTGGCATTTTCCAATACCGACGTTTAAAATGTTATGAAATAATGTCGACACTTAAAGAGAAGTACCATATTTAAGTGCGCAAAGCGCAAACCTATTTTTTTTAACTGATACACATTATTTCAGTTTTGATCACGTACATTATCCCGCACACGTAAATGAAATAAGTCCAAATTTAGAACAAGCAACATTATACTTTAATACCGTTACATATCAGAAATTATACGGTACAGAGAGTGTTAATTTTAACTCGAACATCTAAATCATTTCCGATTAACAAAATTAACAATACATATAAACAAGTGGAAGATACCCTTATATACGAAATACAATAGAAACAAATAATCTACTTGCGTGTCGTTATAAAATGTAACAAAAGTCTCGAAATATCAATGCTTCTATACAAGTTCCTATATGTCCGCCATTGTAGAACATTTAAATTGCACGAGATTTCCGCGACTTCTTGAAATTCAAAAAGGTTGGGGGGCGGGGGATGCACTACAACATCGAATACAGTTATTCATAGCTCGTTCAATTTATCTGTGAATCCTCTCGTATTTCCTGTACGTCCAACGAAAGAAGGGGTCGATCACAGAGGGTGGTCGAATGCTCGCGTTCATATTTTCGGGCTCTTCGGAGAAATCAATTTTCGGCTGTGAAAGCCATCGAATTTCGTAGTAACATATGTTAATAGAAACGATTTCCTTCTCGATGACGGAATGGAGAAACCCCGCAGAGCAGGAACACAGCGGATAGAATGAGCGGGGGTTAGTTTTCTCTTCTCCCTCGGATGGTCGAGAAGAAAATGGCAGAAGAAACCGGCTAATCTTTCCGCGCCAGATAGGCCGACGACGAAGACTGTGAAGCCGATCGAACGCAGTCATGCGTGCCGACTGGCGAACTCTGCCGCGAGACCATTCCCTGGCAACGACTCTAAATCTTGTCTATTTATTGGCCGCCCCGGGCGGGGGGAGGGCGGTCGCGTCCTCGCTCAATGAAGCCTACGAAATTCCCGGCCCGATTGAGACGTCCAATACGATATTTGACGCCGGTGCACCTTTACGATCAAATGCCCGGACCCGCCGAGTTCCTTCTTTAGTGCCGGGCCAGCGTCAAATATCCCGGGGAAACGACAAATCATTCGTGTCCCGCCTTTGAGCTGACGTCCTTTTCGGAAAACGTGACTCTTTATGATTTTCCATGTGTACCGTATTCTTTTGAACGGAGCGGGGAATTGTTGACGAACGGCCGTCAAATATTTACAGGGTTACGTCGTCCCCCGATTGAGTGAAATGAAAATTGTTTGACCGGCTGTTCCCATTTGGAGCCATCAATTTTGGACAGTCTGCGAGATAAACTGTGGTTCGGTTGTTATAGATCGCAGATGAAAGATGAAATCTTCTGAATATGTATAATTGACACAGATGTGCGAAATTAATTTTTCAAATTTTCCGCATAGGCCTAAGTACAAGATAGCCTTTCCCAGCTCATTGTGACTTCAATTGTCAAGTCTCCATCTTCTTGGAGGGCTCATTTTTATGGAAAAACTTCAAGGATTCTGAACAAAAGGAGACTGTCTTTACAAAATTTGAAAAACCTTGGTCCCTCATCGAAAGAAAAACGCAGAAAAAGAATTCGTTTACGTTTTTCGACATTATAAAGTCAATTATCCACGTTGAAAAAATTATTTTACAATAGCCCAATCCTTTCCTCTTGATAAATAGTTCCCGAGATAAAAGTTCGTAAGTGAAGCCCGTTTTCGCCAAAATGGCTAAAAATTGCAAACTCCGAAGCCCTGTAATTTTTCAACAAATTCTAAATCGGAAAATGATGACTTGAACCCCTGCCCCCCTAATTTCACATGGACTACAACATATTACAATTGGCTCAAAATCGCTGATAGTGAGTTCAAAAAGTGATCGATTTGGTATGCAATGACCCATAAATAATAACTTTTGAAAATACGATGCCGAAATCGCCTTGTGTCCTGCAGCGACAATTATGCACTATGCTCTTGTGAAATACCGTTTTCGAGAAAATCAAATGTGTAATTCATTACGGATTTCTTGCATCTGTGCTGATGAACAAAAAGTAATTAGTACAGGAAGTATACGAGCTGGCAGTGGGCAGCTACAGCGGCTAGTCGCGTTCAAAAGCAGAAACTCAGCACAGTTTCAAATGGTATTTGCACGGAAACGAAGCATTCCGCGAACAAATTCGATTCTGCACTTCAGCTCTGCATCTGCATGTAAAATCATATCACTTTCGCATGTTCCACGAATTAACGTTCCACTCTACGTACAACAAAATAGAACTTCACGTGTCGCGCATGAGCTCGCATTAAAATGTTGATTACACAGGGTAATGCCATTTGTAATTTTGTGGTTTTCCTAGAATGTCACCAAACTAATGGTACAATGTGAATAAACCAATTTTGGAAAGTGTTCTATTATCCATGTTTGCAATAAGTAACAGAAACTAGCTTTATTATTATTATCATCTCGCAACTCGTAATGCACCGACATTTAAACTCATTTCATTTTGATATATAAAGTTTGTGTATAATTCCCATTACTCAGATAGCGTAAAAACCCTATTACCGAGGGAGTGCAAATTACTCTGCACATATTAATTATACTTCTTTTTAAAGCGTAATAAATATTAAAAAAGAAAACACATAACATATAGAGGATGTCTCACCTGACTCGACCGTCTAAAATATTTCGCTTGATTTTTATGATAGAAGAAAATTTCAGAGGAAAACATTGGTGGTTATATTTTTTGAGATCTCAAGGTCATCGAAGTTGTTTTAAAATAGTATATGTGAGCCGAGGCCAAGACGGATCCAACGACCTGTAATATTAATTCTAATAAACCTGTAATAAAAATATATCATTTCACTAAAAAAAACTTTGACGACCTTGAAATCTCAAAAATATAACCTTCAACAAATTTTGATGTTAATCCAATCCAACTAATATGTAACCGACTACGTTTTCGTGTACAACAGTGGACTCGAAAAGTATTTGAACACCGAATTTTCGATTCTTCACAAACCTAACCTTCATTTTAAAGCTTGAACTCTGTACTTTCACAACGCATCGTTCATTTTCTACTGAAATTTTTTTTCCATGTGATTGGGCATGATTTTACTAAAACAAAATGAGTTAAAATAACAAAATAAATTACGGCATGATTGTACTAAAATAAAAAGATTACACAAATTCAAAGGCCTGTAAATACGTTGAAAAATTTCTTTCGTGAGTAAATCTACCTGAGATTTTAAAATTGATGCTGGGTTATGTTTCCTGTAATTGTATTGCAAAATATAGTGAAAACACACAAGCGCAGTTTTGGAAAGCGCTTCTGTGAAATGACAAAGATTTGAATAAAACTGAGAAATTCAACGTTTTTTCATTTCTGTCCAGAATGTCAATTCTGGAAACCCTGTTTTAGGACACTATGTACACATATGTAATAAAATAGTGTGCAAAACTTTAAAGTTATTTTTTAAGTGAAAGGTTGACTTGTGACGTACAGTTCCTGCGACACTTTTGTCCTTCACGATGAGTGCTATAGGATGCGATGAAAAGATGTTTGACCTTTCAAAAAGAGTCAAGGTTAATTTTGAGGTCCATTTTTTTAACAAACCTCCACCTATCCAGAAGTGTAGAAACACGACTGTAGCGATCGCGACATATAATTTTGAATCGCCTTGTACCTGCAGGAAATTAAACAGTACATCTCCGCGATAAAAGTACGCTACGACGAAAATGGCTCGTTAAGACTCTAAATAACTTTCGTGGACGTTTCTCACTTCGCTCCATTCACGGAATTAGCCGCGACTCTCTCTGAATATTTTAACGTCTCCTCGGACTGCCTCTGTTATCTGTAGCTTTCGGGAAACGCCGCTAGAGTTTACTCTTTCCCGGCAGACCGTTATGACGCCATTCTTTTAAAACAATAATCAATCGCAGGAAAGGGAGGGGGGTCCAATCGACGCTCGAATAAGCCCAGATTTCCATAATGTCTCCCGGAAAAGGAGGATGCACGGGAACATAGGTAATGCTCGTTGTTGCTCGATTTTCGGAGTTGCAATAAAATAACGACGAGTTCCTCTGACTGCATTTGTCGCAAGTTAGACGGTAAAGCGTGGACAGTTACCGGTCCGGCTCGCGTTACGTCTTCTTAATGAACGACAATGAATCTTTCGGTAACGGCGACGGCGCCGGCAGTGAAAACTGAACGACACGGCTGCACAATAAGCGGAACAGCATTAGTTTAATACAAGGGACATTACCGGCGTCCCGGTAACGAGAGCGACGCTGAGTAATTGCTGCGAACAGCGCAGAATTATGGCGGAAAAATTTATTGCCGATCGTCGGACACTGTGCTGAGAGGGCTACTTACGTTTAATAGCGACGGGAGAACAAGTCGTGTCCCCTCGAAAGCTTTAATCGACCAAAGAACGTGTCGATAATTACCGTCTCCTGTACAGAGTGGGTCCCCTAACATTTTCACCTGAAATGTCTTCGTTGTTTTTAACGATACGAGAAAATGGGTGGGGAAAGAGTTGCGCGATTACCGCGAAGAACATTTTTTCCCCGAGTTTCCAGTTGCCGATGTTTGAGCCGTTTATTATGAAAGCGGGACAATAGTCGACGAACAGTGCGTTTTTTTTTACCATATTTTGACCAAAGTGTTAGTGCTGTCGTTGGACTCCGGATTTTATGCAGTTATGAAAAAAGTAAGTGTGTGTAATTTTAAAGGTTAAAAGACTTTCACTGTATTAATATATTGCATATTTTTACTATGTTAAAATTATTCGCGGAAGATATAAATTTTCATTTAGTTTCTGTGTCTTACAATTGAATTTTTTTAGGAATATAAATAATGATCCAGAGTCCAGTTATCATGTAACATTATCATCGTTTATTTTATTTGGTAAATATTCGTTTTAACAGAGCCATCTCCGATTGTAATGACCTTGAAATGTGTCGTCAAGGTCATCATTCTGAACGAATTTTATTTAATATTTCGTTTTTTGCACATTCTCGGGTATAATTAAAAGTAACAAAAATATCTCAATTGAAAATGTTAGGTGATTCACTCTGCATATTCAAGTTGGAAGATTGAGGATGCAAGAGTTAGTAGATCCTGAGTCCACGTAGAATTTTTATGAGCAGACCCATTATCTAGATTAATGGTGAATTAATTATCGCTAGGGAATGAATAATTTGTAATTATTACTATCATGAATTAATGTAGTACTAATATTGTATCTACAGAAAGAACGAATAATGCAGAACAAATCTTTCAAAAATTAACAAAGCATACGTTTTTTATAACATTCGATGCAAGTTTGTTTTTAATTTCTGAAAATCGTTCATGCTAGAAAAATAAATTTTATTAAAGCAATAAAATTGCGTAATACTTTTCTATCCATGATTTATTCAATACACAGAAACTATTACTCGTTAAAATAATTACATTGTAGATATTTGCTTATCCCAGCAATCATTCAGTTTAAATTTGTTTCTCAAATCTTTTATTGAATAAGTCACACCTATATTTCGCATCGCAACTATTTTCAAGTGTTTTAATGCTACTTGGTCCGAATCTATATGATTTAAAGAGGCACATTGGCGTTAGTTGTCTACATTATTACTAAACATGTAGACAATCAAGTACAATGTGTAATATTAGTCTTACTATCGATTAATTTCTGTTGTACATAGTTTGCCCTACTTCGACGTCATTGAAAATGTGTACAGTGTAATTAAATCACCTGTTTACCAACTGTTCATTATTCCAGGCTGTAAGAAAATCTGAAAAAATTCTGAGATTCTTCTTGAAGTCACTAATTTACTGTATACGTGTTAGTTAAACGAAATGTTTGATCAACTCTACGATAAAAATAAAAATTCGAATTGATAATAGTTAACGGTTAACGAACGGTGTTTTCATAATTTTTTCGAGCCGTTCTACGAACATAAAAAAATATAGAAAGCGTTGCGATATTCTATTTAAAATTTAAGTCGTTTGTAATTTAAAGTAATCTATATTTATATTTTATAATTTAAAGTTCGAATTAAAATTTAAGTCTTGAATTGCCAACTGTACTTTTTCGCATGTTCTAGGAGCGTAAAACACTTGAAGAAAATATAAAATATTTGACGTGGAAATAAAGCTGACAAAAGACCGGTGTGTCACGTTAATAATTTTTATCTACGTGCAGAAGCCTCTCGCGATTTTAGAATTCTTTTTTAAAATAATCGTTCAACGTGAAAATGCCGGCGGATATTCGCAGTGGAATCGATCGTCGAAGGAGGACGAGCTCGACGATATTGTGAAATTTTACGAACCATAGATACCCAGGAATTCCTCCTTTGGGCAGACGTGGCGCCATGTGTGCGAAACGCGGCGCGGCACGGTCCGAAATTGTTTTTAGCGTTATGTTTCTGTATTAACGCTCCCGGTGCGCTTTCTTCCCAGCTAAAACGATCACCCTTGCACCTATTATTGGTCCGAAATTCCCGGGAAATGGTAGTTTCCCTACACACAAGTCAAATATATATAGCCAGACGACGGTAATAATCTCTTCGCTCATCTCCTTTCATGACACCCAGGGTTTTTCTATCGTCAAACAACGATCTGAAGAGAGAAAAAAGAAAATGGCCAACGAGATTTCACAAACTTGCGGTGACGACGCTGCGAAATATTCCTTACTCTACAGAAATATTTTATAGTCTTTACGAAGGTACAAACTTTTACAGAAAATCCTGAAACAAACGCACAAGCGTGATCGTGTGCAGAATATAGTAATACGCGAATATTTAATAGAGTAGACTGCGGATTTTATGCATTTATAAAAGAAAATGAGTAAGTAAAAGGGAAAATGTTAGACAATCTTAAGAATACGATTACATTTTATTAAAATTATTAAGAAAAGAAATAAATGTGTATATACCTCCTTTCGCTTGCGATCGATGCACAAAATGTTTACTTTCTATAAAGATCTGTAGTCTAATAATGTGATAAAAAAGTGTATTACATTCTAATATAGTAAAGATAACTTTTTTAATACCTGTCCATACGATTTGGATTTTTTTGAGAAATTAGATCAATTAGTTTACTAGACGACGCGAAAAAATATTTTGGAAAAATTGCAATTGGTCTGAATTACAGAGAAAATATTTTACTATTTACATATATGGGCCTATACTGAAAATTTGAAAAATACATTTTCTAGTATTGTATAAATTATACATTTTCTGAACATTTCATCATAGGACAAATGATGGCCGCAGTTTTGTGTTACGAAAGAGTCGGGCTTAGTATTACTAATAACTAATAACTAA
>CM052135.1:5922179-5964882 GCA_028454255.1 Halictus ligatus
TGTTTCTGTGCAAAATAATTAATTAAGCATGTTCGTACGTGTATGTGTAAATTAGGATAGAAATTATATGAAATTTTAGAAATTTTGTCGTGTTTTCTCAACCACAGAATATTCAGAATTTAACGTTTCCAATATTTGATACAATATCTGATTCAGTAACATTGTTAAAAAACGTCTTACGACTGGAAGTCAGCAGTACGAACACTATACAGGGAATTCGAGATATAGGTCACCGAGGCCTGCATGGTAAAGGTCGCGGAATTATTCCCACTATTGCGGGGTACATGTACCCTGCGAGGGGCCAAAGATCAGTGTATCATAATACTTATCGGGAATATCGGTGTGAGACCACTACTAATCCAATAACCAAACTCCTTTATATTTTCAATATTTTTTTTTTATTGGACTTTGACCTATATTTTGTGCAATTTTTCTCATTGAAATGATACCAAATATGATATCATTGCGATGATATTTACTTGCGTAATTAACGTTGGAAGTTACTTCCCATTGCAATTACATTAACAGAAATTAAGTGTAAATATGATTCTAATTGTATGGTGTTTGGTATCAAAGAAGTTTTCGATCTTTGCTGTCCTCTTCTACGTTCGGCGCGGATCGAAGAATAGTGAAAAGTATCCTCGAACTTATGCGACGTCAAGAACCGTGCTACTGACATAAAACGCGAATTCACTGTATCGTTTGCCCTGATGGCGACCAGTATCGTTATACCCGTAACAACAATTTTCGAATCAGTCCAAATGAAATGTCGAGATCCATCCTGATATAATTATTCAAAATATTGTAGAAATCTGTTTAACGATTGGCACCCAACGCCATCATTTTGCACGAAATGCCAAAACGTATAAATTACAATAACCAAATTACAAATTTCAAAATTTTCTGTTATTCGAATTTTGTATTTAGGTATGCACGCTCACACACAGATATTGAAGAAAATAAATTAACATTCAATTGGAAAAATGAACAAAGAAGTTCCATTTTCCAAGATATTGTTCAAACAAATAGCGATATTCGAAATCTGTTTTGGCAGACCTATTGGTTACTAAAAAATACACTAGTTTGCCACGAATAATTTCCTCTAAATCTAATTTCCTCTAAATGTAATAGTTCCCGAGATTCGACTAAGTCCCGCAACATATATATCGAATGTTCTTGTTATCGCGCGAGTCAAGAAAGAAATTAAAAAGAAGTTTCGCAAGTCTCGGTCGAATTGGCGCATTTGTTCCATCTCCAAAGAAGAGCGTATGCTCGCGACGGAATATATTATATAACCACCGTTACGCGAACCTTCTTTCTCGCAGAATCCTTTCCTTTCCGCGATTCGCGATCGCATTACATGGATCTGGAACCTTTCCAACGGAGCGAGTTCGTGATTTTTAGACTGAAAATTGAGGCGAAAAGCGTATGCAAAGTGTGTCTGGATTTTTCTCAAACTCTTCGTCTGCTTTCACGTGGGGTGATACGATCTTCCACTTATAACCGAGAGCTGATCTATCTCTTCGTGTAGATCGCTCGGCTAACTCTACGCGTGCACGTCAGAGAAACTTGAAACCACATCCGCTTTAAATGCAACGAATGATTGGGAGTAGGCGACAATCGACACGATTGAAATAACAAGTTCAAATCTCTGCTGAACATTGCTCATCGGTAGACAGCGGATATTTATGCAGAATAAAAATTTTCTGTCTGAATTGCAACAAACCGGAGTAAAATAGTAAAATAGTATTTAAAATTTATTTCCATTCTTAACGCGTTTGATAGGTTCAAAATAATGTAACAATATTTTTAAATTTCTCTAATATTTTTACTGTTTCAAATCACACCTACTCATTTTTGTCATAAATGCATATGCAGGGAATTCTCGATATATGTCAACAAGATAGGTCTTGCCCAGCGTCATGTATCGTTCAGGAGACATAGCCGAGCCGTGTTATGTTTACACTTCTCCCGAGCTTTGTTGCCCCTCACGGGGTATACCCCGAGAAAGTGGGGATAATTCCGCGACATTTATCGTCCAGATCTTGGCGACATGTATAGAGAAGTCACCGTAATCCGCTGTCTACTCATCAGAGTTCATTATTCATCGAATCGTTGACTTTTAGTTTGAACAGGAAAATATTGTGCTATTTTTACTCAGGAACTTTAAACAATGGTCACCACTGTAAAACTTCAGTTTGAAAGGTTTTAGCGGGAGGAAGGGGTCACAAGTGTCCCCAAACCAAATTGAATTTACAATAGGTCATTCTTGACCTATACAAAATACTTTGTACCAATTTTCAACCCTATATGTCAACATGGGGGGTAGTAATGGGGAAAATCCGGTTTTGCCGTAATTTCTCTTATCCCCTCCAATTGAAAATTCTGAAAAAAATTAGACATGTTTTAGCTATCGGAATGAACATCTATGCAATTTTTCAGAATTTTCAGTTTCCAAACCGAATTTCAAGAAATAAACGAAAATGTCGATACGCGCAACTTTGATGATCGGTTGCTTCGTGATAATTCCGATGAAATTGTAGGACGCGAATAATAGGAGGATACTCTCGGTGCTTCATGGTAGTTTTGTTTCGTCGATACTTTTCGAACGGACAGAATAAATGAATAATGAATCTCCACGGTTCCGATACGTTCCATCGAGAAAATTGGAAAGTATCTAATAGGAACTATACTCCGTTCGTTGTTTGACGATAGACCATCGCCGCGGCTCCGGGATTGGCTGACTTAATTCCTTCTGTCATCAGTTTCACGGATTCATCGCCCTGTCAAAGCGACAATGTCAAATCGTCGACCGGTAATGGTAGCGGCAACTATTAAAATGATTTAATTAACACCATATTATTTCGAGCGTGCTCGTAACTGGCGGGAGTGTTTTATTGCCGGGAATCCGAGCACGTGGCAGAGATTGCAATTTCTGATGCCCGCTCGGAAAATCTGCACGCGTTTCCGTTTCTATAATCCATTTCGGGGACGTCTCCTGCAGCCGTTTTGGCAAGACCGGGGCCACGGTACGGAATTTAATGAACGTGACCGGATCTTATCGGGAACGAAACCCTAGAAACGAGAAACATCTCGTCGAAACCCTTGGCACACACTTCGATTGCATAAGCACGATCAATTTGAATGGAAAACATCATTCTTATTGCTTCCGTTCTCCTCCCTGGCTGGATAACTTATGCTTCCTTTCTGATAGCTCCTCAGACAAGAGGGGTGTACTTATCATTGCTATGAAATAGTTTCCCAAAGTGGAAACAGTTTACCGGCATTACGTAATCGAGTCAACATTTCAATCTGCGTATTGCCATCGCTGGATTTCGAAGGGGATGAAAATAGCATTGTGCAGCTACCTTCGAACAAAGACAAACAAAGTTTTGTGTGTAACAATTTAAGAAATAATTCTATTTCTCACGAGAATGTGTATGTATACTCGAGGAAAAAACTCCATCTGACGAATGAAAATATAACACAAATTACATCAGTTGGATAATGAAACAATTTTACCATCATTTTTTGTAAGAACGATTCAGTTTTGATCGGTGGCTTCTTCTGCACTTCTTATCCTCGTGCCAAGTAGAGTACGTTGAAATCAAAAAATATTTTGACTTTTTTACCTTGATTCAAGGTCAAGATTAATTTTGTGGCATCTTTCTTACATCAATTCTCAGTTTTGACCTGTTGTTCCTTCTGCATTTTTTATCCCCGTGCCGAGTAGATTACAATTGAATCAAAAAATTTTGTTGACCTTTTGACCTTGAGAGTCAATATCGCTCTTAATTTTGCGGCATTTTTCTTATATCAATTTCCACTGAACCGAGGGTCGAATGATTGAACTGATCAAGGAAGCACGTTTCGACCCAGGCATGCTAGACGGTTCCTCAGTTAGGCTAATCCAACAGGCCCTGCTTTAGACGCGTCGGATCTCGTCTGGTGCGATCCGTTTGTGTGAAGGATCGCGAATGCAGCGTTTCGCGTTGGATCTCGACTTGTGCGATCCGTTTACGAATGTAGCTTCCCGCGCGTTCGAATGGACTAAACAGAGGACTGATGAGTATCACGGTGTTTGAGTGTAAACCTCAACGGTGCGAAATCGACTTCCAGTTCTGCTGTTATGTCTCGGCGCGTTGGATCTCGTCCGTAGCGATCCGTTTGCGCGAACGTTTGCGACTAGACTTTCGCGTTGGATCTCGTTTGCGATTGGTGTTTCCCGTTGGATCTCGGAACGATGCGATCCGTTCGCTACTAGACTGAGAACCGATGAGTATCACGACTTTCGAGAATAAACTCAATGCTGTGACTTCCGGTTCTGCAGTCATGTGGAAGAGGAAATGCACTGATTGGTTCTGCCGAGTGCTGCATTACCCGATCGGCGAATCCTTGATGATTCGTCAAGTTTTGGCGAACTAAGTGGGCCTCGCCTTGAAGAGCGTAAGTTGATACCGATCTCTCAACATGGCTGACCCTCGACACTTCAGAACCGTACCTATTTAGGCGATCCTTAGTAAGGACTTAATTCGTGACGTCTCGTGACCGAAGGAAGTAGGTTATCGGAGGCGGGTGCCTTCAAATAATGTTCGATCAGGTGTTTGTCACTGAGTCGTTTATTAATTCACATTAGTGTCGTAATAGTGATCTAACCGTTGTGACTCGACGCGACTGTACTTTTCGAATCGACTCTGATTCTGCTGTGACTAGGATCTACAGCTCGGCTTTTCTTTTTTTTTTTATCGTGAGGAAATGCGTTTCGCGTTATGTGGGACTGCCCCTAGGGGCTACCCACTAAAACCTCACGCCCGTCTAAGCTACAGGGGAGGTGCCTGGATCACGCGAGTACTCAACAGGACACCTCCCAGCTAACATTACAACCCCAGGGAGGGGGTATCTATAGCTGTGACTAGACTAACCCTCTCGCGTCGGTAGTCTGCCCTCTTATCTTTGACAACGCATGTCGACTGATTGGTGGAAGTCTTTTCGAGTCCAATCAGTGCATTTTGCGCAACACGCCCACGTTACACGCCCCTCTTGCGTGAGAAGTTCTACCGCGTCGTTTTGTTAAAAATCTAATTTTGGTGATCCAGCGGGGTGTCTTCCGGGCCCCGTGCTAAGTGCGGTACGTCATTGCTGGCTTACGTCAACGGGCCCAGCTTTCCCGGTTGATACAAACCAGGCACGCGTCGCTGGAACACTCTAAGCTGAAGACCCTTCGACTACCCAACATTTATGGCGTATACTTGCGCTATCGAGTTTGTCCTTGGGAACTACAAAGGACACATCTAGCGTCTTATGCTGTGCAAACCATAAATCTTTTTAGATTTCTCTTTAAAAGATGAATAGATAAATCTTTGAAGATTTCTCTTCCGGCGCCCAGCTAGCCACTACATAACCATAGAAAGCGAAAACAAACGAACATTTTTTTTTTATTATTAAGCTATAAAACCCCACATGGGATTATTAGCAGCAGGGATGATTGAGTACATGGCTGTGCATGCTAACATTACATCATGTAGGTGGCTTATAAACTAGGATTGAGACAATATAATGAACATTTTCGAACACAATACTAAGACTAAAGATATAAACAATGAGACTTAAGAAACGAATGTATGAAAAATAGAGGACAAAGAAAGGGTCAGCACAGAAAGGAATCTATTGTATAGGGTGGAAAGAACAAACGAGCATGTTGCACCGTGCCTAATCGTTGAAGGTGATCACTTAGTTACTAGGGTATCATAAATAATCGTCATAAAGGCAAACCCCAGTTGTACGGTTCTGTTTCGACGGAACAATACATATAGAAACACAGATATGTAAACTAAAGGGGGACACTTCGAAATTTTATATATTCTGAAAAAGCCTTATATGCCCGGTGCTCGGGGAACTCCTCTTGCTTGGTACCGTGGTACGAACGTTTCCGGCACACCCGGTACACACAATAAGATTTTTCATCGTTACGGGGTCACGAATCGAAGGACTCAACGGATGCTTGGATTTGTTACAGAGGCGCCTCGAGGGACGTATCTGCTGATAGATGGGCGTAGGTTGGATCCCGGAAACCAGTTTGTGCCAGTGAAAGAGGGTTCTGAGTTGACGTTGGAGTGCGCCGCCGAGGGTGGCAACCCCCCACCCGTTTTAGCATGGGGAATGACTCTGTCTCAGGCCACTTTGGACGGTCCGGAGCAACCGCCGGACAATCTGACCGTGTTGCCCTCGACATCTGGCAGGCGCAGTGGGGCTCACCTTAAGGTCTTGAGGGGTCACCACAACGCTACCATCGTGTGTGTCGCGCGACACGTCAGACTGACGATCCCTATGAACGCCAGCATACTACTCGACGTGCAATGTGAGTAACCGCTCTCTCATTTTCACCGATTTCCACTGTGCGCCACGCTAAGACGTGGTAAGACTATCATTCTCTCGTAATCCGCTGTCTTCATGCAGCCCGCTGAATTTCAATTTTCCCAATTAACACTGGAACGACCGGGGCAGTCGAAATGACTGGTTCCTAATTTTTTCATTCACAATTACCGAGATTGTAGAAATATTTTCATCGAATATTTTTTAACGAACCTCTTCATTGAAGCTCATATTACAATAAAAGTTGCATGAAGTTTGAATAGGCACAGTCTTGTCAGTCGCATTTATTGCTCGGTCGTTCTAGTGTTCAAGGACACTCTTGTCGCGGAACGGCCGTGAAAACAAATGATTTTTAATAATTTTTTAAAGAGTAACTATTTGACATACGGTACTAGACCTTTCGGGGATATAAACGGATAGTGTTGGAGTATACAAAAGGTTTTGTTTTTAATGCAATTCTTATTATTCATTGTGTATAAAACGATTCTGTTTGGCTTAAATGCACATTCAGTACGGTACTTGATGATCCATCATTTTCAAGTTGATACCTACAGTAGATTCTGAGAAATTGGAACATGAAGTTGATTTAATGTTCCTCAAAAAGTACAAACACCTCATAACTTTGGATAATAATATGTGTTATAGAAAAATCTATAGAAAGTGTCCAAAAATGTTGTACTTCCTCGAAAGGAGTGATTCCTGAAGATATTTGAAGCAACTTTTTCCTTTGCGAAAATGTTCTCCGCGGCTTGGTTCAGGAGTTGTTAACGAAAGACACGCACCAATCAGAGCGTGGCTACAGCGGATGGATTCCGGCTCGGCCAATGGCAACGCTGAGCTCTGCGGGTGCTATCGCTGAGCCGAACTCCGCCCACTGCGCTGTTGCCACGTCCTGATCGGTCCGTATTTTTCGTTAATAACACCGTAGCGAAGCCACGGAGAACATTTTCGCAAAGGAAAAAGTTGCTTCAAATAACTTCAGGCATCACCTCTTTCGAGGAAGTACAATATTTTTGGAACATCATGTATATTTTCATTTTCTTTTACATGAGGAAATGGTCTGATAAAAAATACGATACCGTCTATAATTCTTCAAACGAAATTAGGTGTTGAAATAACAAAACCACGGATTTTTATGCAAAATAAAAAATGTTTTTATGCCAATTGCAAGAAGCAGAAGTCATTTAGGAATTAGGAATCTCTTTCTTTTTTAATAATTTTAGAAGATTGGAAGTAAAATATCGGCAGACTTTAATCTTTTGATATTTTTACTGTTAGTCATCCTTTTCATGAACGCATAAAAATCACAGTTACAGTAGTAATCACAGTAGTAACACACGGTTAAACAATTTTTCATCAATTTTCGTATCCGGGACGCTTGTCAATAGCCAACCATTTACTGTGGCTATTTCTCTAAAATGTTTTCCCATTTATTGCGTGCGTTTTGTAACCTTTTTTACATGACGTTCTATTCTGGGGAAATCATAGTTTTTCGTACGCACCTAATTCTCCATTTATATGGTAGATTGGTTCTAGAAAAAAACGGCGTAATTGGAAACCAGATTTAAAAAAAACTCTGTACAGTGCATATTGGACAATATGGAAATAGTTTCATATTTGAAAAACTGTTACGAACAATAAGTTCTTTCCAAACAAAAACTAAAATGGAAATCGTTGGATCAATTTGGTTTATCGTTATAGTAAACATTCATGCGTTACTACATATTATTTACTCTCTCAGAGCCGAACTATCGTAAACTATTACCACGAGTATATAGCTCTCGGTCTAGGAAATAGTAATTATAGTGTGAATATACTTTTAACATAATCGTACGGAATCAGAATTTAAGAAATAAATACTATTTGAAACGTGTTGAAGAAAATCTTACGGTGTTTTAGAAGAATTTCCATTTGTTCATAGATGAAAAGATTGCTTCAACCAAATTAACAACAAGGGAACAAATGGAAGCGATGCTTGTGTGATTCTTAGAAAATATTGGACATATTTTTTTTTAGCGGCCATCGTTGACATGGCCGGTGGCATTTTTTACTTTATAACTATTGGAACAAGGATGTTTCCGTTACAAATTATCAAATACAAAAATGACTTCGTTCAGGTACCTAATCAGCCTTGTAATGTTTATAAAACAACTCATCAAATCATATTTTATATTTAAAAATACTGAAAAGAATTCTCTTAAATCTCGTAGTAACTGACTTAAAGAAATCTCTTGTACAAGTAATCGGACCTCTTACCTGGTTTAATTAAAAAGTAATTAAGTTGATATTTGTTATAACTTTTCACGTAGCTTATCCTCTATAATCTCTTACCAAGGGAAGGCGTGTGTTTAAAATAGAAGTGAGGCAGCACCTGCAACGCAGCGAACTGTTAAGGAGTGTTGTTGGTTTCAAGGAGGATAGTAAGATAAGGATTAAACGTATTGTTCCGAGGTAAAAGTTTCCGCGGTGTGTTTGAATAAAGAAAAGACCGGTTGTTCGTTGAGATTAGGTGGCAGGAAGGTATTACTATAAAACGGATTTTCTTCTTCTTCTTCTACTTACGTTTCTTAAGATGAGCGGCGACAATGATTCTAGTGGCCGTATTTCTTGGTTTCCAATGTAAATATCTCGAAAAAAATGGTTAATATACAATAATCTTTGAAACAAATGTCGTACGACATCGAGGGGGACATATTATGTCGCTATAGGTTTTACCTTGTAATGATCTTGAAACACCCTATAGCACGGTTTGGGTTAAGTTAGCTGGATATGGTTCCGTTAAAAATAGAATAATTCAATTTAAAAATTACCCTCACCACTTATTCTACATAAAATTAGCTTATAATATTAGCTTATATTAAACTCGAAGATTGCAGTAGTATTTCTTGCTGCAGCAACCTAATACATTTTATACTCCTCTTGAAACCACACAACTGTCGTTTCAACCATTTTTCCATATAACAAATAGTTCGTACAGAGTGTTGTACCTTTGTTGGAAAGGGAAAATTCCTGATTGTTGTACCTCCTGGAAAATTGTTGTTGTAAAATTGTTGTACCTCCTGGAAAGGGAAAATTCCTGATATCGTTTGAAGTAACTTTTTCCTTTGCGAAAATCTTCTCCGTGGCTTTATTCGGGAGTTATTAACGAAAAACACGGACCAATGAGAGCGCGGCTCTAGCAGAGGGGTCTCGCCTCCGCGGCTGCTCCCGCTGAGAGCGGCGTCAGCATTGGCTGAGAGAGAACCGGCCTGCTGTACTCTTGCCGTGATTGGTCCGTGTTTTTCGTTGATAACTCCTTAACGAAGCCACGTGGAACATTTTCGCAAAGGAAAAAGTTACTTGAAATGGCGACGGGAATCACCCCTTCCAAGGAGATACAACATTTTTCGGAAACTCTGCGTGTAATTTACGTTGTACACTCGGCCGAATCTGTACAGCTGCGTTTATCCGCGACCAGATCGCATCGGATAGCATCAAGTCCCGCGGACAACAGTTCTGAGAGACTTACGAGCGTATTATTTGGTTGATGCCACGGCTCGAAATTGCACCGGCCACGGCCGAGATCTAATTTCCGTAGACTTCGCAGCCAGCACAATTCCCGTTGAAATATTAGGTAGAAGAAATCGCGATACAGGGATGTGCCGCGCGGGACCGAGGGGAAAAAAGCCGAGGGTGGCGGTCGCGCGGAGCGTTTTAAAAATGGGCTTAATTCAAGTCGAGCAGCCGGAAAGTGTTATAATTCTGCGGATCGTTTTTCCACCGGCGATGCGGGAGATGGCGGCCAGCTTTGGGGCGGAGGATGAATGAGCGGCCGGGATTTTATGTGATATTAGATCTAGAATCGCTGGAAACGAATATAGCCAGGCGGATCCCGGGATCGGCCGGCCCCGGCCCGTCGCAATTGAAATGTCAATTTAATTACATTCGAATCCGTTGGTTGGTCACCTTAAACGACCACCAACGCAGGAAAATTGAAGCAGGAAAATCGACTAATGTTTTTTAATTTTTTTTTTCTAGAAAACTATCAGCTGTAGAAGTCTATTATTTTATGGGAACAAAGATACGCCGAAAAACCAGAATAAAAATAGTTTTACACGGAATGCCAGCATAAAATTTTGAGAATTTTTAAGGCTCTATACTATAGTGAATTCGGGATATAGGTCGCCTAGGTCTGGATGACAAAAGTCGCGGAATTATTCCCACTATTGCGGGGTATACCCTGCTTGTTAATAACAAAACTCCTTTATTTTTCATTATTTTTTTATGGGACTTTAACCAGTATATGTGTGGCATTTTTCTGATTAAAATGATACCAAATAAGATATGCTTCCGATGATATTTACTTGTGCAATTAATAGATTGCCGATCTTTATGTGTTTATGGTTTCTGAAAATTTTCAAAAAATGCTATAATATAAAATCCCACAGAATTTAGTACGATTTTTATTTATTTCGGATCTACAAAGGTCACTGCCACTGAAAATTACATTTCATTTGTTTTCACTTTCCTAAAATATGCCTAAAAAATTGAAAATTGCATAAACATCCGCAGTCTAGTAATTAAAGATGAAAGTTACTTCCAATTACAATTATATAACCAGAAATTAAGTGCAAGTATGATCCGAAGTTCGGTATCGTTTTAATCAGAAAAGTTTCACGAATGTGTTGGAAAAGTCCCATAAAAAAATAATGAAAAATAAAGAAGTTCTCGTGCTTCGCTGTCCTTTTCTATGTTCACTGTATTCTTGGAAAATACGGTTTGAAAATAATTTTTGGACCAGTCACATAAGAATAGGTGTGTACACTATCCGATCGTATCAGCAGAGACGCTTGCCGGAGACTAAACAAAAGAAATATTATTAAAGTATTATTGTACTGAACGGAACCGCTCCGTGCGAGTAGTATAAACCGACCTTAAGTCGACAGGTGGCTGGCACCTCGCAAGGAGAATGCTGAGAATTTCCGATACGCCACGGTTCTCGCGGAAGCATGTAATTTTTCAGATTATTAATCCCGACTCAAAATTTAGTGAAAATTTTATAGGTTCTGGGAATTCGCGCTTCCTTTGCATTGACGGCGAAGAACAACGCGCGAGGTATTTTAGACTTTACAACCCGCCGAATCGTCTATTTCACCTTACAAGGGATGTTTGGTAACTGGAGAATTCAGAATTTGAAATTTCACATAAATGTAGTTTACGCGATCCTAGCAATTCCCGCTGAAATAGGGAATAAGGTTGAAAAATTCCTTGCAAAGCAATCTTGAATTTTCTTCGGTAGTTAGGAAACTATACAGGGTGGTCCACCTAAAGAAACCTGTCAAATAGTTTCTTCATTTAATAGATTATGTGTAGACTGCAGATTTTATGCATTTATGACAAAATTAAAATAAGGAAAATATTCCACGACACGAGAAACATTGTTTCATTATTTTGGAGTTAGTAGGATAATTAAGAAAAGAAAGAAATTCTATTCAGTTCCAGCATGTTTTAATAAATGCAGACAATTTTTATTTTGCATATAAATACGCAGTCTAACTATGTGTATTGCCACCTTTATTTTTCTGCAGTATCTTTTCTGATCCTTACATTATTAAATTATTTTTTCCATTATACTCTCCGAACTTTCTTCGTGAGAAGGAGATTTTATTGTAGCATACTGCAATATTTATGGTTTATGGGAAAATGTCCACCACTCAGTCTCGAAATGCTCCTTTTGTTATCGTTCCGTGGATTCCATTGTCACTGCACGGATCAGTTTAAAAAGAAATTTTTATTTCGCTGCTTCGTGTATATAATTCGACAATTGTTAGTTGGCGACGGCTGCGCATATACTGTTCTTTCAATGCCGAAGATATAAAGTTACTATCTCGTTTATCGAAGATACTTTATTGCAGCACATATCGTGACACTGTCGCCACCTCTTTGTCGCCTCCGTGCGAGTTTATTCTTCCGTAAATCGTGAAAATAATAGTTTAGACCATCGAGACCATCCAACTCGAAAGCTTTCCACCAGAAAAGATGGTCCTTTGTTCATTTTTTTTACGTCATGGCGCACGTTTCATTGCGAACTCTAATCTCGCTTGTTTATGGTTGATGGTTAGTGGTAATATCTTTAGCATTTTACGACGTTTGAAATTGTTGGAACCTTTTATCATTCCTTCAACGGTTCGAATACTCGCTTTCAAACTGGTTTCCGCCGCGCTCTGCCGCACCGCCAATGCAGAATTCCACTCAAAATTTCAACTTATTGTTTTAAATATTTATTTTTTTAAATATTTCAGTTTTATTGAAATGAGAATTGAAAATTTAAATAAAACACAAGATCCATATATGAAAATTTGGTTTGCTTAGTTTAGCATAATGTCTATTTCACGAGAATAATTACAGGGACACAGTAACGTATTAATGTCGACATCGGCACTTTTTTGAAAAAATGAAAATAATTACTTTCGTAAAGATAAAGGCCGTATAAGATGGTCAAAAGTGTCTCAAAACCAAATTGATTTTCGGTCACACCGTTCGATAGGGCTTCCAAAGAAACCCTTCTGTGACAAGCTTCAAGTCGGTACCCCTACCATAAGGGTAGTTTAATTATTTTCTATGGATAATTTAGGGAAGCAACGTCTACGGCAATAGTCCTTAGATGATTGACCAATAATGCCATAATGCCTGCAGCTGATCATTTGTAGATCGGTCAGGCTTTGTTGTGTTTGCACGTGACGTGCGATTTAATTTTACTTCGACTCGAAGGACCAACTTCCTTGACGAAAGCATAATCGTTAGATCCGGGGAATTGACTCGAATTGCGGGGAAAAAGTTACCCTCTCCCTGCCAGTACCGCATCAGTTAAGTAACATTATAACAAATCGGTACTTTACAAAACAAAACACACCTCGGTACTTTGAAAAATTTTTGGTCGAACTCCGTCGGAGCAACACATCGACCTTTACTCCTTAATAAATCCGTACGTTTCCTTCTTGTTTGTCATCGATAATTAATGCCCTCATTTAACACTTTTAATTCCAAAATTTCTCCGTTAAAATCTTCGTTAATAGTATTGGTATATTGGAATAATATTTATTATCTTATTATTTTTTTTTACATCTCATTATTATGAAATGTGATTTGTGCTTTTACACATGAAATATAATCTCATTTAATTCTGCAGAAAAAAGTAACTTAAATTACTGCAAAATGTGTAAGGATTATAACAAAATTGCGATATTGCAGTTTCAATATATCCCAGATTGGGGCGCTGGAATGTTTTATTGCCAATGTGACAACTTCGTAAATTTTTTAATTTTGAAAAATGACTTTTACACTTCATTCTACTTTGAATACATTCTGTGATCAGTTTTCTCTCTATATTTATAATAAACAACTTCATCAATATCGATCCTTATTCGCTCAGCTGATTGATTATTTGGAGGAGAGTTTGGCTAAATGTAGTTCGAGATAAAGATCGCTCGGTATCAAATCGCACGATCTGGGTTGCCACATAACATTATTAATGACGTTGATCGTACATTTCTCGAAGTGCATGGAATTCAGCGCACGCTCAAAGTGAATAGTTTGTAGTAAATTCAAATAATTTGCACTCCTTGATGAACTGTGTATCGTTACATGGTAATTTGCCAAAGGTGACTGATGACACATGTGAATGTTTAATGAATACACACGATTGACAGTTTGCACACGAAAGCTGCTTAAACATTTATCGCTCCTGTTGGAATACCTTTTGGCTGCCCAATTATTTAAAAAATGGTGCACATCGTACATTGATTCTTCTACGCCATGGAAAATTGCATTAAAATATGGCCAGTAAATGAATAATTTCTGAAATACTTTAAATAAACGTCAGTAATATATTGCTACGAAAACGGCGAGATCAAAATAATTTATTAAATGAAATGCTGGATCTACAGTTACAGTATTAACAAGTTATCACAACAGGATGAACGTAAAAAAATTGGAACTAACAATTTTAAACAAATTAATCATTTTAATTTTGTCGTTTTCATTTTATTTTTCGTTTCAATTTTATTTGCATATTTCACTTTTTTCCCTTAAATCTGTATGTGTTAATTTGAACAATTGTATACAAGTTCAAATAATTATTATTTGTATATTTATTACTTTTAATAGAAATCTCAAGAAAGAAAACAGAAGTCTCAAGCTTTAAAATAAAACCAGATTTGTTGTTTCTCTATATTTTTTTAACGAAATTATCGCTGTTTAAATATCGACAATGTCTCGTGAATAAGACATTTAGTACTCGTGTAATTGTTAGGTCAACCGTAAAACAATGGTATTAATTTATTTACGTATAGAGAGTACAATTTACTAGCAGCGGAAGCGAATGAATCTTTTCAAAAAATGAGACAGCGAATCAAATTCCATATTTTGAGCTGCGATGAACGCGATAACGTAATTTAATAAAAAGGAGTTTGAGCGGGCTATTAGGTCGAAAACGTTCTATCAGATTTAACCTGATTACATTTTGGCATCACTGAAGTTCAGACGTTACGGACTCCGTGACTTCTTCTCCAACAATTGTCCTGATCAAATCGAAGCCGCTGAAACAACCGGGGCAAACTAGTTTCCTACGTCTCATAAAATCTGCCCATTCCACGTTGAAAGGGTTTCGACCGTCTTCTGACAAGGGAACTTGGAAGATAACGAAGCCCCGCAAGAAGGGAACAACATTAACCGGGCACGGGAACGTCTTGCGGGCTTTAATGTGCACGCTTTATTTTCTTTCGACCGACTTCCCACGTAAGCCGAAAAGGAACGCGTCCCGCGTTCTTGTTTCGAGGTATCGAAGCTTTCTCTGATAGTCTAACCCCACCTGAAAATCGCTGGCGATCCTCCCAAAGAATATTTAACGAGAGATTCCGGTCGAGGAAGTTCAAAGAACGATCGTTTTCAGGATTTTGTTTCTAACAAAATAAACAAGATAACGATCTGTTGAACTTTTCTGAGCACCGCATTAGTTAGGTCTCATTCAAAAATTTCGAAAAGAAATTAAGGACAACGATTTCAACAATATCTCGTTAATTCATTTTTATAAAACTGGTATCTCGAAAACCTCGATATGAAACATGCATTTTCTTCGAATTGCTGGAGATTTGCAATTATTTTAAGCATGTTCGCATAATCTGAAAAACCTGAAAAAATACAATGTAATAATCACGATGAGACACAACTAACATGATAATGTAAACGTAGTACTCTGCAAACTTTAATATAAAATCAGCAATTTTATGGTTCCGGATTTTTTTTAGTCCTCTGCACTCGAAGCTATTTTAACCCTGAAACGAAACATTTCTTTCGATATAAATTATTGTCCTTCTATATCTTTTTTTCATGTTATTCATATGGAAATTGTGCAACTTACTCGTACAATATCGAAATGTTTAGTAATTTATTAAATACAAACAAATTTAATAATGTAAAAACTATTTTGAATAATGATACAGTCATTTTTAGTGGTGCCTTACAGTCACCATTCGAGTGCTGAGGGTGAAAAATCGATTTTGCAACCAAAAATTCTGAAATAATTCACTGGCATGTGTGCTATTAGGTAGAGTGTTCATGAATTTTTTCGTTATTTTTTGTTGAGCCGAACAGAAGAAACAGAGCATACTTCATTAAACAGTGCTCACCCTATAATTACCCTTGTGGTAGGGGTACTGACAAAGGGGTTTCTTTGGGAGTCTTATGGAACGTTGTGAAAAAATAAATTCGATTTGGGGACACTTTTGACCATTTAATCCGACTGTACTATTTCTCTGAGTATAAGGATGATTTATTAAAAATAATTATTTTTTACAACTTTTTGATAATGTACTTTGACCTATGTAAAATTCCTTTTTAGGAATAAAAAAACTGGTTAATTATTTACCACAAAACCATTCCGTTTTGCTGTGCATACATGCCGGTTCAAGTGTTCGATTATTTATCAAACAACGTGAAAAGAGCAACGTACTTTGAACATTTTGTTGAATACATTGTAAAACGATATTTAGTTAATAATCTATTTTGAACGATCGTGTTTATAGTTTATGAAACATTGTCCTGATACTGGCATCACACATTTCATTCACAGTTCAATGACTTCCGAAACGATAATCGTCATTTTACAGACGAAACTCCAATCTTAAAATCCGTGTTAACAATCAAATTTTACGTCGTTTCAAATTTCTCACGACCATTCTTCGACACTTTACGGCCCTGTGAGCTCATAGCGCAGTGTCTTGGCGAAGTCCTTTCATTTTCTGCCTATTCTTCTCTCCGGCGCTGAAAACTTGCGATCTCTCTCTCTGTCTCTCTCTCTCTCTCTCTCTCCTTAGAAAGCGCATGATTGCGGATAATCGGCTCGCCGTTTCTAAATCCCGCGAAGCCTTTTCCCCGGAAGACGGCGGACGCAACGAGAGGCCATTGTGTTTCGACATTGCTTCACTCTCCTCGATTCCTTCGCAATCGTTCCCCACGGGTGCGGAGAGGACACCGGTCGGTTACGGGCTCGACGAACGGAAGTTCGCGTGGCACCGAGATGATTCACCAATAATGCCATAATTCCTGCAGCTGATCCTTCGTAGATCGGTCAGGCTTTGTTGTGTTCGCACGTGACGTGGCGACTTAATTTTACTTCGACTCGAAGGACCAGCTTCCTTGATGAAACCATAGTCGCCAGATCAGGGGGATTCACTAGAATTTAGGGGAAAAAGTTACCCTCTCCCTGCCAGTATCGGATTAGCCACGTGACATTGTCACACACCTGCCGAATCAATACATCTCGGTACTTTGTAAAATTTTCGGTCGAACTCCGTCGGAGCAACACATCGACCTATACTCCTTAATAAATCCTTATCTTTTCTGTTTGTTTGTCATCGCGATATACAGTGGATCCTCGATATATGTCAACAACACCGGTCTTGGCAGCGTCGTGTATCGTGAAGGAGACATACCCGAGCCGTCTTATGTTTACTACTTCTTAGCCTCTTACGGGGTATACCCCGTGGTAGTGGGGATAATTCCGCGACGTTTATCATCCAGGCCTCGGCGACATATATAGAGAAATCACTGTATGCTGATTAATACGCCATTTAAACTGCAAATAACGTCGACAATCGTCTTGGACCGATACCGAAGCATGCACTACAGATTCGAAACGCGTTACGTGACTGGGCCGTAGCGAAAGGGTGGGGAAATAGCGTCGTAGAAAGAGAAGGTAGAGTGGGGAGACATGCAATGACACTGAATCAGGGGAATTGTGAGGGGAATACAGTTACCCTCTCCATCTCATTACATGATGTCACGTGACATTGTGCACATGCACGTCAGATATGACTCGCATCACCTGACCAGACGGTGGCGGAAGAGTGGGGAATACTGTGGTAGAAGGGGAAGGGTAGAGTGGGGGACCAGTCTTAATCTGGTGACAATGCCACCAACGAGTCAGGAACAAAGCTACAGTGAATCAATAGTAAAATTCGGACACTTTTAACACTTTGACTGGCAAACTAGAAACCTCAAAAATTCCGTAAAATCAAAGTAAATTATTTGATGAAATAAAAAATGAAAAAAATTAAATATATGATATCGAGTAATCCTACAGTTTTCTTGCATTTTACAGATCCCAATCGAATTTGGTAGAATTAATATATTAACGTAAAAATTTCTTTCAAAACCTGGACAAACAATTCCGTCACCCACATATGGGTGACATGGCATTCAACGTGTTAAAGGAACGTTCACTTTTTTAATATTGTATTTTTTGGACACTAATAACTGTTATTTGTAATCAAAAAGTACCAAAATCGATATTTCTTAATCATTTTGTTCCTCGAATTTGTTTCTTTATATTAGGTGTAGATTATCTTAAATGTCAATAATAATCAAGTACGTATTAATGATTTTTGTCGTAGAATATTTTAGAATAACTGTTATTTTTGGTCCCTGGTTTTAAGCGACAGCTCATTTTTGCCCATAAATGCATACAATCCGCTGTCGAATGATTAAACATCGTAGAAGCCGAGTGAAATCGACGTCGAAACGGTTGGCGAGATATGTTTAAGTTCGCTACTCACGTTCGAATCTCCGAAGTCGCTTAAATCTGAACTGCAACGTCTCAGTCAAGTTCCTGGCGAGGCTTCTCGCGTAGCTGGTTCGGTATGCAACAGACATATTTCAGTCTTCCTTTAACAAACGCGCCGCGGACAATCGTTTCCGCTAATAGACGCTCGTTCGAGTTCCGACGAAACACGGCCGATTTCGTCCGCGACGAGCTGATAAAACGGTGGTGTTTCACGAGAGCTTGCACGCTTGCGGCACCTTCAGTTGCAGTTGCAGTCAGTAAGATGAACCTCCTTGCGGCTCGAACGTTGTTGGGATATGGGGTTTATTAGAATAAACACTCAGTTGATTTAATAAGAAAACTGATTTATTTAAAGAGATTCGGAAGGACTACTTTAGCTCCTGACACCTCGATACTCTGGATGAGACTAACGAAAAATGTGCAACGGAAAACCGTTGCTTAGGTTTGAAGCCAGGAACGAAAGAAAAAGGCCTGGGCTTGAAATGTGTTTATGACACCCCCCGACCCTTAAGAGTCGGGGTACTGCCGGAGACCCATTGCTAAGAGTAATATTCAGGCTCCGCGTTCCTGGCACTCTAAAGTGTTTCTCAACACAAAGATCATTTTTGCTTATATGTACAAGTAGATATGAAAAATCCAACAAACGTTTTTTTATATTGAAAGCTTAATTGAAACTCCCCATAGAGCTATACATTAGTAATATATGTACATCTTACTGTTAAGCATTAATAATGTAGGAACCGTAGAACACATTAGGTACATAACACATAAGTACA
The DNA here is from genome assembly GCA_028454255.1 of Halictus ligatus. Lineage (NCBI taxonomy): Eukaryota > Metazoa > Arthropoda > Insecta > Hymenoptera > Halictidae > Halictus > Halictus ligatus. The sequence continues at coordinate 5,941,428 of CM052135.1, forward strand.
TAACTTTAAATCCTTAAATTACATTGCTTGAAAAAATTGAAAAGAAAATAACATGCCTGAATATTCGGTTCATAAAGTAACGATCTGATATTTAAGGGTGGAAACAATTTGAGCTTCCTTAATTTTTTCGTAAGATCAACTCTTTGTGATTCTAACAAGGTACATTGCCAAACGATATGGTTGAGATCTTGAACCTCATTACCGCAGTTACATTTGGGATCATCTATTACGTGTAGTCGTGAAAGAGATGCTGCAAGATGATAGTGATCTGCTCTACAACGATTGAATGTGACAATAAATTGCCGTGATAAACCTCTACCCGAAAACCATGGTGCAGTCCCATCTCTAACATAATACTGAAAGTATTCCTTGCCTTTAAATTGACCCTGCTGCATTGTGAAATCACTAGTACTTTGTCTACATTCATGTTTAAAAAATTCCCGTAAATCAGAAAATGGGGTGACAATACGCTTATTAGCTTGTTCTAGTGTAGCCGACTTAGCTAACGCGTCAACCTCATCATTTCCAACAATGCCTGAACGGGACGGAATCCAAACAAATTCTATACTGCTATTATTTGATGTGCTTTTCTTGAACTTAAAGTATTTCTCCTTAATTTCATAAATATAGGAGTTGGTCATTGTATTAATCTTTGACCTTTGTAGACATAGCAGGGCACTGAGAGAATCGGTAAGTATTTGACCGTTCAAGTTCCCGCGGAGATCTGTTACGAACGACAGTCGAACAGGACTCCCTTGTATCCGCTGAAGAATCGGTCGGGCAACTTCAATCAGCCCGTCGCACAGTTCGCCGATCTTTGAGAAACATCCGAGAACTTCTCAAATACGGGCAATGGAGGGTTCTCGAATCGCCGGGTCCTCGCGAGGAAATAAGGATCCGATCCCGTTCCGAAGGATTTTTCGATCGAATCATTATACAATAAATACGGAGTTACGACAGGCAGCAGAAGGAAATAATAACACTTGCCAATAATGTCGATTGTTGGAACAGACGGTGGGCATGACAAATAAAGAACAAATCGAAGGGGAGGAATAATGAGGTCCCGAGGAGCTCTAAAATAATTGACATTCGAGTGAAGCAATCTTTTATCTCTACGCCGATATTGGTATTTTTATGCCGTAGTACTAATGGCGAATGATTGCGACTAATGCCGGTTGGAACGCGACAAATATAATATGACTCCCGAATGTTCGTAATTCGGCTAATTAGAGCAACGACTTTTACGTGTTTTTTGAAATAAAGATTTCACTGGTTAGGTCACTGTTTAATTGCGACAGTGGTACGCAGATTAATCTGATTACTATTTTAGCATATCACCGGAGGAGTCTCGTGTAACCGATTTTAGGTTAGTTAACGATCCAGCAACATGTTTGTAATGAGTCTACCAGAGATTGAACGAGTTCTGGAACTGTTTAATGGGCTCTATTTAGACCATAAAACTCTTTTGAAAAACGTTTTCATGCTTTTATCATGACAGCATACAACACCCGAATTCATGACTACGATGAACACGATGTTTTTCAAAACGTACTCTACAAGAAAGAAAATATAACTCGTGTAAGTTCAATTATTTTCACTTAAAAAGAAAACATGACTTGTGTACAGGGTGTTTCAAAATTATATGTCCACTACAGTGAATGCTCGATATATGTCAAAATACGAGTCTCGCCAGCGTCGTGTATCGTCCAGGAGACATTCCTCGGCGTCCGCGATTTATCTACATATTTTGAAAAATAATTTCTTTATTTTTCTAACTTTCTGTTCTCACAGTATATGCAATATACTTATACAGTCAGTTCTCGATATATGTCAACTACACACGGGTCTTGCCAGCGTCGTGAATCGTCCAGGAGACATAGCCGAGTGTTATGTTTACACACCTCGGCGGGGTATACCCCGCTGTAGTGGGGATAATTCTGCGACGTTCATCATCCAGGCCTCGACGACATATATAGAGGAAATTGCTGTGCAGCGTGATTCTGCACCGCTGGCTGAAAAAAATCGGTGAAAAGGCGTCCCCGAAAACCAGAACACCCGGCAAGTTTTTAACGTTACGCGTACGACGGGAGGAATTTATGTCCACGACTAATATAAAGCAATAGGAAACAAAGGACGAAGAAATACGGCAGGATCAGACGTAGCGCGACGGGTACACAAAGCGCAGAATGCGTAGAATGTAGAAAGCGGGTCAAGCTTACGCGTCCGAGTCTCGTGATAAAGGTGTCGAGTATCGTTTAGAATGTGTTTGGCGTCCGTTGCGCCGGAAAATTTTCTCTGTCCGTGTATCGAGAACCGTTTTCACGTTTCCATTTCTCGCGACATTCGGGAACACCAGGTACCATCCGAATAAATTCATGGCGACAGGTTCGCTGAGGGTGTCCGGGGGTAGGAGGGGGTGTGAGACGAGGGTCGGCCCACCCGTAGAATTTTCGCTATCGGGGGAAATCGGCCGAGAAACACCCGCATCTCCTTCTGGAATCACCGAAGGTGTGCAAGTCGTTCGTCTAGAAAATATGCATCTTCCAGGGCTTCGGCTTCACTGCACGCGCCCGCATCATCTTTGCTGGCGCGGCGCGGCGCGAGTATTTCGGTCCCGGCGAAAAATACCTCCGCGATACCGAATTCTCCGCCCCCAATTGCTCGGAAACAATTTGTCACGGGAAACACGGCTTGTCGCGAGATGTAAATCTCGATATATATTAAGAGAAAGAAATTATTCGCTCGGCAAATTCGAGCTCTAGTCATGCACTGGATACATTTTTTATTGTACACGAAAAATACACCCAACGAAGATGAAATTATGTATTTTTTCGGGAACATATTTTTTGTTTTTTATATACATCCTCATTTCCCGCATGATGAATTTGGAAAAATTTTCCGCTACGCAACTGCGAACGGACATATTTCAAAAGCAATTTACGTAAACGATTGAAAAATTCGAGATTTTATCATTTATTTTGAACGGCATTGATTGACGTTCTAATAATGCGGAAACATTTTTTTATACAATGCCGCATAATTAAACGGTCGAATTGAGATCGCAACTTGTATGCCATTATATGGAATTCAAATTAATTCCGAACGTGTAGTTTTTAAGGGGCCGGGATAGTCACGTGATTTGTTAATTAATAATTTTCGTTCACAGCCTTCAGACACGGACTTGAGAGCCGTCTTGGTCTTGATCCGACGGGTGTTAAGTCTGTGACTGAACTTGTCACGTTTTTTGCTCTGTATTATCGATATTATGAATTCTGACGCCAGAAACGTGCTTCAAGTTTTAGCCTTTATATCGCAACAGAATTAAGACGAACTATAGCTGAATTTGTAGCCGGAGATATTTTCCAGCGCGCGCTACTCTCGATTTCATCCAGAAAACTCATCCAACGGCATAAATACGCTTGGATTCCTCGGCATGCACATCGTCAATTTTTGGCCTACTTCTAACGCTTATGTTACCAAATATCTGCATAATCTCGGCAGCTCCTGATCAGCGCGCACTAGATTGAACCTTCCTCTTTCGAATGAGCCCTTTACAAGCTACAAAATATTCTTATATAAGGATGAAAACTTGAGGCACGTAAAATCATTTTTTGACGGTAATGTAGTCGCTCTACCTTATCGCGAATCTACGACGACCGGGCCCTTAACAGTTTGCTACAAAAAATATATATATCTGCTTACAGTAAGAAGCACAACTGAAGCTGAAAATGTTATTTATATAAGTCAGTATTTATTGCTGTAAACAGTAGGTCATGCGAGAGACAATTTTGTTTTTGTGCTGCAGAAAAAGAAGTGACTCAGTTTTGCACTGTATTGAGAAAGGAAGTTTTGTTCTCTGTACAGTGTCTACTCCAGAGTTGAGCAGAATTACTAATTTTATTAATTTTATTTAGTTTAATATAATTTTGGTAATTTCATTTGCTATATTTATTTTTCATATTTCTTATCATTTATATGAATCCAAAATTATTTGTACAGAAACTCTGGCTATCGGTTCTTTTAAGTTGTTTACTGTATGTAACATTGTGTCCTCTTATAATTGCCAATACATGTGGATGCTAATTGAAAAAAATTCGTTGAGCATAAGAATCAACAATTTAATAATATTATACATGTAAACTTCACATGAAGTTTAAACGGAAAATCATGAACAACCGTGTTAATCGATTTCTGGTAAATTGCGTACACATCGATCACATTTCCAAAGAGGTTGTACGAACAGGTACATGACAGCCTGTATTTCCATACATAATGGATAAATTTTATTTGAAGTAATCGTGTAAATAGCTTTGAATAAATAATTCGTAAAAACCATCATTTTGTATTAAAGCCAAATAAATTATTTCGAAACAACTTTTATTTGGATTACGTACGTCATTCAAATAAGATAGCAGATGATTTTGTCACAAATTTTATAATTTACCAGTTAATGCTTTCACGTCGAACATTACATGAAAAGAGGATATTATTCGAGAAAACCTTTATTCCAACATAAAATGAAGTAGAAAATTATTTCATTTGATACATGAATTCAATTCGGAAAGAAATAATTAATTTTTTTAAATAAACCAATACATCGTTACAAGATTTTCGAGTAAAATAAGATCAATGGAACGAAAAAGTACGTGAACACTTAGAGTCTTATTCTCGAGAAATCGACGATATTTAACCTACTGTAATTTCGTAAAAAATAATCTTACAGTAACAAATCTGGACTCATTTTAAAGCTTGAAGACTCTACTTTTAAATGCAGTTATTCTTATTCTTCTGAGAAATTTTCGCATAACATAGTACGTGGAAAACTCAAGACCCATTTTTCCTCAACAATACTGTCATTTGAAATCTCTGTAAAAGTATTGGACAATTCTTTTCACAAATGAATCTTCCATGCATTTGAAAACGATTTTTACTAGTACGAGTGAAGTTCGATTCTTTTTCACTGTTTCGTGGATCAAAAATGGGGAACAAGTTTTCATTCAAACCTCAATAAAACGACTAAACAATGTCATACGTCAAGCTTTTTTATGTCATCGTAAAAAGAAAGCTCCAATTTTCATTCACGATTAAAATTTTCCAATGTCTCTACATGTCTTCGGTTTTGCACCTATCACGTCGTGCAAAATTGTTGGATAAAAATGGACGATGTAAAAGTGGAAGTCTGAAGCTTTGAACCGAGACCAGATTAATAAATGTTTATTTTTTGAAACGAACTTGTCATAAATTAAATGTTGACAATTACTCGAAAATAGAAAATTCAAATAATCTTTTGATTCACTGTATATTATTACTCAAATAATGCCCTGGCTCGCTTTCTGCCTAAAAAAAATGAAGGTACTTGTATTGGCGATGGTGAATCAAAAATATTCTTTAGATAGCAATGGAAGAGTTAATTGTACCTGACTGTATCGTAATCGTAGGAAGTTAGTATTCCATCGTAGCATTCTGTGGCAACTTTTTCCCGTTATTTCAGAGTTCGATTGATTTCTGGAGAAAGTTAATCAAATCCGTTGTTCTGAAATCGGAGAACAGCGAGTGACCTAAAAAAAGTTGTTGGGAGGAGTGCGCCCGAGTCAGGTGGTAATTACATTAATTTAATGAGTGCTCGAAAGTATGGATATTTTTCCTGTCGGATCGGCTTACCCGACACAGCCGCGCAACAAATTGAATTCCGGACTGAATTCACATTGGTCGCCGTGGCGGTTTCGCTTGAGTTCTGAACTTTAAATGATCCTTTAAAAAAATCGATTTCGATTGTTCGACGCGCTCCGCCGCGTGTGCCCCGAGAAAAAATTCCTCTGAATATCAAAGGGAAGGGAACCTACTTAAAATGCTAATCCTTAGCTACTTACTCTTTTCTATTCCGACCGGATACCATCCCATCCAATTAGGACATCAGCCGGTTCGAGTAAAGGGTCTAAAGTTCCTCCGTTACGAGGGGAACCGCACATTGTTTTCCTTGCTGATTGAATTAAAACGAACATTACAATTGAATTGAACAAAGAGAGAAAAACGAAAAACAAGAAAAAGGAGCGAGCGCTCCTCCAAGGGAAGATTACACCTAAGTGAAGTTTCGTGTTAAGTGAAACCAGCGCGATTTATAACAAAGAGACAGCCGCAAAGGAAAGGAGAACTCGGTGTTTTATTGTTCCGCTTTTGTTTCCCGGCTCGTTTAGAAGTGATTTCTCAAAGGAATGAATAGAAGTATTGTAACCGGGGAGCCTCCGCTCATTCCGTCGGCCACCGAATCCCTTCGCGGCTTTGTGAAAACTGATATCGAGTTATTCCTCTCGGTTGCGGATAATAACGTTCTTAGTTATCTATGTCGGCCGTAATGTCGGCATACTAATTGCCACTCTGAGAATACCTTTGTCCGTTGCAAGGACGAGCCTCGGCTCGAGTAAATTCCGATGACTCAGTTGTGTTAACTGCTTATTAAAAGATCGAAAGGGGATCGATGTCGACGAGGGCCGGCGAAAGCTCGGTTTCTTCAAGTTCTCCTTTTTAATTACGGAATGGGATCGCAGGGGTGGGGGTGAGCTGCGAGAATATAGGTCTAGTTCGTGTTCCGAGCATGCCAGACGCCGCTCCGTCTCATTTGTCATCGGTTCTACCACTGAATCCCTTTGTCGCTGTTTTTCCGAGTTTTTCGAAGCCCAGGTAATGGTATGAATGATGGTAATATGCTCGTGCAAAAGAGAAGAGCGCGACTGAGCCAAGGACATTGTTTTTGTCGTGGAAGATGGATAATAATAAAAGAACGTGAACGACGCGTTTTTGATAATGATCGGTGCACTTGCACGAACCGAATGAAAACCTCTAACAAGGGTCTACAGTTGTATGTATAATATATTACGCTGGGTTTACTTTCACCTTGGCGACTCAGAAATTTTTAACTTGGTGCCACCATTGTCTCCCGGACACGCTTAAAATCAGTAAAAGCTTTTGAACCAGTGAATTCCTGACATTAAAACTTGGATTCTTGGCACTTTCTCGTCAAAATCGGCTAGTTTATATTTTGAACATTTCTGGGACTCCAAAGTGAGGTTAGAATTTACATAAAATATTATTAATATTCGGAGAGACTCTTAGAAAGATAACTTACAATTAGTGTACTACATGGCGCAAAAATTAAATTTGGAAAATATTGCAATCGGTCGGAATTACTATACTATACTATATTATACTATACTATAAGTTGTTTGTTCCAACTACTTTATGTGCGCCTATATTGAAAATTTGAAAGATATATTTTTTATATCTGTATCGATTATACGTATTCACATATATGAAGAAATCACTGTATTGTCGTCTGCATTTTGTAGTTTCTTTTAGCATCGTCGAACAGTACGTTGATTAATCACCACACTGTCACCAAAAGTCGCATAATTGTCAATAGGTTGTTTGTCCACGAATACAATAAGTACGAACGACAATCGTATTGAGGGACGGCGTGATAAAATTTATTTACAAGTAAAATTAGTTTTAAAATGTATTTACAAGTAGAAGTTTAAGGACCAGCTTTCCAGCTGAAAGTGATATACAATAAATCTGCAGACTGTATTTCTCGATCGAGACGCTTTATAATGATTGCATTCTAAAATCGGGACGTTCCGTATGCAACAACCTAATAATAATCTGACCTTCTGTAGTCAATTTTGCAATATTCCTCAGAGTCAGCACTGATGTCGGGTCCGTGGGGTTAATAAGCTCCTATCAGTTACATGACAGACAGTAGAATGGATTTGTGTGCAATCAGACCAGTAGGATGAAGTCGACATTAATTCAACAAGTAGTATGAAGGTGGTATTAATCGAATAAGTAGTATGAGACCCGTAGTAATCAGACAAGGGGCGTGACATCGACATTAGCCAGACGGGTAATATTGAAGTCTTTCTCATTGTGCATAACAAAGGAACATACATTAATATTTAGCAGGAAATAGTGCCGACAAAAATATTTGACATGTACCTTTTTGTCTGCCATTATTTGTGTCGACGGGTTGAATAATTTCGAATGAGAAAGATATTTGCTCAAACATTTTAATAACTGGTGGAGTCAAACGATGATTGTCAACGGCAAAATTGTACACTTTTCAATCAGAAATTCAGCTGTTAACACATTCTAGGAGAACATATTTTCTTAATTAATACTTTAAAAACAGATCTATTTGGTACAATATGCCTATTTACATACAAGTTATCATTAATTTGTGTAACAGTATAATTTTATTTTCGCAATATATGATAAATGATCATAGTTGAATTTATTTCATCGAAATATTACAATGTAAACAATTATGTAAATAGACATTTATCAAACTCTATCTCAGTAATTGCAATGAATTGATAATTGTTACTTTTCGTCGAAGATTTTGTCTGGCCACAAACAAGGTGAAATATTTGTAAAATTTGGCACGTGTATTTAGATGCATTTTAACAATTTTGCTTGTTATAATATGTGTAATAATATGTGTTGTTATAATATGTGTAACGACAAATGCAATAAGCACGTATAGTGATTTTCATAACTCCGATATATTTACTTTAAACGAATCGGTAAACTTACCATTAATCCAGTGATCTATTTGTTCAAGGAGATATTTACTCCAGCAAAACTGTTCATGGGATACAGAAATGCCCTTGATCAGATATGTGCCTGTCGAGCCATATGTAATGTCAGAAGTAGTATAGATAAATGTGTTGTCAGACTAGAGGAAGCTTATCTGTTCATGCATGAATGGAGAAAGTGGTTAAACGTGACTTCTCCGACATTCATTGAGTTTGGTGTAATTAATTAAAATGTCACCAAACAACGTTATTTAGGACGATGAAATATAATAAATGGTGATCCCTGGTTACTTCAAACTACATAAAAATGAATTCAAAAAATTATGATTTCTGATTACTGCTATGTATACTGTCGACTGTTGAAATTAAGTCTTCTAGCTACTTCAAGTCTTTTATCTAGGATAGGCTACCATAGGCTGGGATAGGCTAGGATTGGCTAGGATAGGCTAGGACAGTCTAGGATAGGCTAGGACAGTCTAGGATAGGCTACCATAGGCTAGGATAGGCTACGCTAGGCTACCATAGACCAGGATAGGCTAGGATAGGCTCGGATATTCTATGATAGGCTAGGATAGGCTAGGGTAATATTAGATATGCTACCATAGGCCAGGAGATGCTAGGACAGTCTAGGATAGGCTACCATAGGCTAGGATAGGCTAGGGTATGATAGGATAGGCTAAGATAGCCTAGGATAGGCTAGGCTAGTCTACCATAGGGCAGGATAGGCTAGGATAGGCTAGGATAGGCTACCATAGGATAGGATAGGCTACCATAGGATAGGATAGAATATGATAGGATATGCTTCCATATACTAGGACAGGCAAGGATAGGATAGGATAGGCTAGCATAGACTATCACAGGCTACCATAGGTTAGGAAAGGCTAGGATAGGCTACCATAGGATAGGATAGGATAGAATAGGCTACCATAGACTAGGACAGGCAAGGATAGGATAGGATAGGCTACCATATGCTACCACAGTCTAGGACAGGATAGGATAGGCTCGGATATTCTAGGATATGCTAGGATAGGCTAGGGTAACCTAAGATATGCTACCATAGGCTACCATAGGCTAGGAAAGGCAAGGCTAGGCTAGGATAGGCTAGGATTGGCTAGGACAGTCTAGGATAGGCTAGGACAGGCTAGGATAGGCTACCATAGGCTAGGATAGGCTAGGATAGGCTACCATTGGCCAGGATAGGCTAGGATAGGTTAGGATAGGCTACCATAGGATAGGATAGGCTACCATAGACTAGGACAGGCAAGGATAGGATAGGATAGGATAGGCTAGCATAAGCCACAGATATACTAGGATATTCTAGCGTTGGCTACCATAGGCTCGGAGAATTGATTCCCTTCCGAAACTCAATTTACAAAGATCGCTGTTGTTTTCTTCGGGCTCTCTATAAGAACCAAACGCAAGGGACGTCCGAGGAACCCGCGTTCGCGTGTTCGAAACTACCATCGGACGGTTTCTGAGGGGAAGCATATAGATTAAAGAGCGTAAACGCCTGGTATTTGCTCGAACTTCGACAAACTTCCGTGATATTATCGCGGTGTTTCCATCGATGGGACGCCCGAGTTTCGAAAACCCGCCCGCCGGCGTAATATGAAATGCAAATTGCGATACAGAGGGCTCGTCACAACTTCCGGTTATGAAACGCGAATGTACGGTATGGCTTTCTCATCAAAACAGAGATGTTCCTCGTGTACGAGAGCGCACTCGGCCCAATTCGAATACGCGCATGCGTTCAATTCTCGCTAAAAGATAACCCCGGTCGACCGTCTCCGTTTCGCCACCATGAAATTATTACTGGCATTATCATGGCAAAGTAATGACTCCCGTCACTCGGCCCGACCATTGTTCCATTGTCAAACGCGCGACGCGGAACTTTATTTTACGAACCAGAAGAAACTCCATCTTCATCGGGCTTACAAACAAGAGAGCTGCGAGAAATAGTTACCCGCGGTGAGGTACAAATGCAATTGCGCAGACAAATTTATATACACCCGATAAATCTTCGATATTTGACACGAAAAACTGGGACACATTACGGTCATTCAATTTACTATTACTGTATAAGACTAAATGCATTTTAACGAAATGACATTCATTTGAAGATTGTGAATAAACTGAAAATATTTCTTACAATTTTTATGCAAAATAAAAACGTTCTGCATCGATCTTGAATGTTATCGTCCCCTTAAAAGTGTACGAATGTTATTGCGAGTGACTGTATATTTTCCATGAGAGTCTATGCTCAATGAAAACGTTACTGCCTCGGTTTCGTTTAGGTTAAACTTCACCTTCGAAACAAAGAAATCTTTAACGTGTCACTTGTGACACTAAGACCGTACGGCCTCACAGTGGGCAATTTGGACGAAATCGGATTCAAAATGAAAGAACTTTCGATGGAAATGAGGTAGAGCGATGAAATTTTTTTTAAATTAAAGCTGAAACTTTGTAGAATATGGGAAAATAGGGAGATTATGGTACGAACGCTTTTTAACATCGAGAAAATTCGTTGAACTTGCACAGTTTCAAGAAAATTGTGGTTTTTCCAATACCACGCATGCTGTACGTCATTTCTGGGTTGCTAACGTGAAGTTTAGTCGATGTTTAGAATCTTATAGGCAGACTATGTGCGAATGGATCGATTGCGGAGATATGTATCTATTTGCCAGTGAAATTATTACACACCTAAAATCAATAGTCCTGCCAAACTATTAATTTCTAAACTGTTTTAAAAATAAGAAAAAATGCTACTTCTATTACTGCTACAAATGTCACTTCAAAAGTCACAAATGCCTCGGATATCAATGTTATGCGTTACAATTTTAGACGCCGTTATGCATAAAATTAATTCGATTTTCTTCATTCAAAATACATTAATCTGATCGTCATACATCAACGTATACGCAATACAGCGTCCGTGTTTATATTTCTACAAGGTCTTTTGAGACGGAATAACCACCGGAAACAATTTACCGATGATTTTCATGCTCCCGTTGAAATCGGTCTATCGTAATCAATCTCATCAGGGAGTAATTGAGCGAAATATTCGTTGCTCCGATTTTCTCATTCGCCGGGGAAAAGGAGGATCGCGGGTGTATTATCGATAATTGGCGAAAAACAATAGAAACGACGGCAAACAATGGGAACAGCTGGCGGGAACAGTAATCAGAATTTCTAATTATCAAACACGATCCATTGTGTCATGGGCTCGCGAGCCACCGCGCTCGAAAACAATCACGTAGGCCGGCTCGAATTGCACCTGCGGACACGTACATACGTGACACTTACCTGCTCGGGCCTCGGGCTAAATAACCACAAAACACGGTCACCGGCATCAACAACCTGTTGATATTTGACGTATTTAAGAAGCGAGCTGCACGCTCCCCCCGATAGGCCGTGCGTTATTTTTTCCGTTGAATTATCGAGCGCGTCGAATCGCACCCGGCCCGAGTCACGCCCGACGCAAATCCTTCGCGTCGGATCTGATAACGTCGAGAGCTCGTGTCCTGGGAAACCTCCTGCACGTGGAATATTCAATTAACCCATTTGCATCGTAAGGAAATACGTATCGAAGGCATTTATCGCCAAATGTTTTTTCTTTTTCATTATATCTAACTACAAATATGACTACAAGTAAAACAACTTCATATTTCAGCACTATAAGATAAAATGAATTGAGCAGGGTGCGGCCGAATAACATGTACGAGCGGACGCGAGGTGGTTCCTCATGAACAAATAAGAACAAAATATGGGATAAAATTTTTTCATTTAAGGCTTAGTTTCCGAGAAAGTCGAGTTTGAAGATCCGATGCGTGGATAATATTGCACCACACGATTTGAATTTTCTTTTTTAATGCTAGAACAATTAGTTTATTTTGTATTATTGTAAAATAATGGAACCTCGATCGAAGAAATTTGTTCTTTTTATCATACTTTATTTTGTAGTTACTGTAGCTAACTTACTAGTTGCATGTTAGATACTTTAGTTAATTTTCTACCATTTATTTCTTACCATTTCTACGCTTTGACACTAAATTGATTAGGCAATTGATTAGGGTGTTCCAGAGAGTGATTTAAGAAGATGCGTAAATTTGTACAGGAACAAACAAATTTGTCCTGTTAACTCCAATTTCCATATTTTGCACTTGACACAAGTCAAAATGTTTTCTTGTTCTAAACAGAATATAAAAATATCATTAATTCTCATAACAGAGATCGTTGATCCAATAGAATTAAATAAAAAAGTTAAAGGTTTGATTTTATGCAGAGTTTGCGAATAGGAATTTTATGCAAAATTTAAGCTAAACAGAGATTATTTTCTTTACATTATTTGTTAAATTTTCTATTTCTTTTTTAGTTTAATTTTTGGTTTAAATTCTCTGTCAACGAGTGTAGCATGTTGTCATAAAAGTAAGAATAATTGTGTATTAAATTGTACCTTGCACAATAATTTTGAATTTAATTTTACGAGTATAGATTTCGAAACGTAGCTAAAGATTTTATTGCAATATTTATATTTGTTAGTCTATCGGTTCGTTTGCCTTCAGAATATCCTTTGTAATTGAATGTTTGAAGCTAGTTCACTTTTGGTTTTCGGATAAAGTCCCTTGAGTTGCAACGATCCGTGTTAATATGCGTCCGTTGTAAACAGGCTGCAATTTCTCTATGTTGAAACAATGCTTATTGCCTCGCTTTACGCTCCGCCGAATAAACAAAGATGTATCCTGTTCTAAAATACGTGCATATTATAGTAATAATTTTCAAGATAATCCAGTTTATGGTATCGTGATCGCCATTAATTACCAGTTGAAATTAATATCCTGCATCATCGATTGCTCATAGACCGACTGAATTGTTATACCTATGAATTATAACAGAATTATTTCCAAACTATCGTGTAATATCTTGAATGTATTGATATGAATAACGTCATTAGTAGAATCCAGATGCTTTGCATGAACGACAAATATGAGTAGATGCAGTTTAAAACAATGAACATTTCAAAAAACTTTCAGAGCATTAGTACATTATTTTTACTACATTAAAATTATTAGTGAAAAATATATATTTATATATTGCTCCTGTCTTGCAATCGATGCACAAACTTTTTAAATTTCTTATTCAAATTTTAGTTTTTTACATTGTCTATGAGTAGACTGCGGATCTTTATGCATTTATGGCTTATGAACATTTTCAAAAAGTGCAAAATACAAAATTCGATAGAATTTAATGGGATCTTTATTTTTTGGGGGGTTTACAGAAGCTGTTCACATGAACAATAGGATTTTATTCGTTCTATTTCCTTAAAAGTCTAAAAAAGTGGAAATTGCATAAACATCCGCAGTCTACTTATGAGGATTATAGTAATTTAGTTTAGAAAATATTATTTTGCATAAAAATCCGGTCTAGTTATTAGTATTGTTTCATCGATTTGCTTTACAAAATAGAAGACTGCTACGTTAACGAATATTAAGGACCAGGACAACAAAAAATGTCCTGGTTTCAGTTTTTAACAAACGATCTATAAAAATCGGAATATACCTATACAAGAATCCATTGTTGATCTACGAATACGTCGTTTAAACTACATATCTTGTTAGCCGGAAAACGTACAAAAATAAACTTTCCGATATTCTTTTTCGTGTAAAAATAATTTATACAAATCGAATTTGCCCTTCAGTTTAACGTTTTAAAACTGCAATTTGTATTCACGCTTTTCACCAATATTTATCGCATATGTATCTCGATATGGACTTTATATACGGTAAAAATTTCGATCGACATGATATGAATTTACGATATGAATTTCGATAATTATCATTTCCAACGTTGCATGTTATTCGTGTTTCATATGAAAAGAAATTCATGATATTCAGGATAAGAGACCCAATTACTGTGCCTATACTAATTATACTTATTTTTAAAGCATAATAAGTATTTAACTTTTTCAGTAAAGTCAATTAATACATGTTATATATCTCTTTCTTAATATGCACAATGCTTTAAAAATAAGTGTAATTTAAAAAGTTACAGTAACTGGTATCCCCACAGTAATTGAGCCCCTTACTCTAGCGGGCGAGAAACTGAAAACTTAGAGAAATTTGTTTCGTTAACCACCAGAGGTTTAAAGCTCGAACAACGACACCTTGAAAATTTATGTACCATTTTTTCACATGATTCTGTCGAGTTTCGAGTGAAAGGTGTTCAGCATTTTGAACTGAACATGTGTACTCGACGCGGCGCATGAAAATCGATACAGTGGAACCTGATTACCGTCGAAACGCGGAAAAGTTTACATTCGTTCGATGACGTTAAATCCATACAAATGGAATTTGCAAGATGTCTCGCACTCCATAAAATTTCGCTGGTCCCTTTTTCGCTCGTTCACACAACGCGAATGGAATTAAAGATAATGTACACCCAAATTTTTACTCCCGAGGGCCGTTCCGCGGGGGATGAAAGCTTCGCGGCGCGCGAATGATATTTTGTCAATTCATTCGATTCACACCGATGCCCTTAATTATTCAATGAATTCGAGCCGCATACTAAACCGTGCTATTTAATTACAGTGCTCGATACGAACGAGTAACCCGCCGTAACTACACGCTTTCGCGTGACGATTTCCATAGGATCGAACCGCCCCCGCCCCCCCCCCCACCCCGCGTAGCGTTTCTAAAAATTTAATAGTACCATCACGCTCCGCTCGGGCATAATGTCAATCAATTACGCGACAAGCTTGGCCGGCCTGTAATGTCGCTGCACGACAAAAGGGCAAAAGTACCGGAAAATACTAAACAACCCCGTGCACAACAACCGGCTCCTATTAATTTAGCCGATGAAAGCCGGAATATATCCGATTACGGGGGGTTAATCGATCAAAAATGTTTCCCTTGTCCGTCTCGCGCCGAGGCCAAACGCCGTAACGTAATTATCCGGAGTTGTATGCGTTAAATTGAATCGCGACGCGTCGAAGTCGCGATGAGATTTAGTTCGAGAGCTGTCTATCGATCAACGGATTCCTGTCGCTCCTTCGAGCAGACACGTAATTCTCGAGAACGTGGGCCCCGCCCGTCGAAACTGTCACCGGCGGCCATTTAATAAAACCAACCGCGAAATGATAAGCATCGTCTGATAGGATCGAAGCCCGGTCCGAAGGGCACGGCCGACGAAAGCCTAGAAGAGGGATTAGCTGGATTAGTTGGCCGGCTGAATCTATCTATTCCGGAGTCGGATGAAAGGGATACCTATAATTACGTTCCCCTTACGGTGAGAGGGCGCGAAAAGCCTCGGCTATGAATGACGTCGATATCTCTTCTTCCAAAGGGGTCGAAATTGAACCCCGCTGCACACGCTTTTTCTCCCTTCTAGCCCCTCCCCTCGCTCATCCCCGTCCTCCGTTCCTTTTGAGACGGCTTTTCAGCCGTTCGGGATCCCTCGTACAGGTCGCTTCATAAGCAAAACAATGCCCGGAAAACTTATCGGCGCTGTAATCTCTCGTCAGATTTTCCGCGAGTCGGTCCTCGCGCTTCCCGCTTCAGCCTCGCGTCGTCTTTTAGACTTTGGTTCCTCCCGGGCCCTTGCAAATAGACCGTAGAAACTTTGCGAAAGCCTCGACGAAGGTCGACGAAGGTCGAACCTTTCCCTTGACTCGATGAAAGAAACCGAGACGATGTAGCCTGGCAAGTAATAAAGCGTTGAATTGCAAATGTTTGGTCAAGAATGTACAGTCTTCTCGTTGCGCAGGAACGTCGAGCGGAAACGGAATATTTATAGCTAGATTGTTGATTCCCGAAGCCTAAGTTTCTTCGTTCACCGTGCTTGCCACGATGGCGGACAAATGAAACTTTATTTTGAAGCAGCAACGACTTTTCTTTGGTATGAATATCGGGCTGAAGTTGACGATACGTTGTCGCATGCTTCAACAATTTTCTTAGGTCGCTTGTTGTTTTGATCGCTGTCGATTCAAAATGCGTTGATCTGTTTCGTGAGAGAATTGATTGTTTCTCGAATTATTTCGTTACCTGAATCAATGTTTGAATCTGTAATTTAGGATTAGATAAATGTTGAAAACTGTTTGAATGATGATATGTTTGAACCGTTAATATGTTATTATTAGACTGCGGATATTTATGCAAAATAAAAATTTTCTAACTGAATTGCAACAAACTGGAGTGAAATAGAAATGTATTTTCTTTCTTAATATGTATAATTGGTTGAAAATAATGTAACGACATTTTGAAATTTTTCTAACGTTTTTACTGTTTTTAAATACGCTTACCCATTTTTATCGTAAATGCATAAAATTCGCGGTCTAACTAAAATCCGCATAATAACTTTTCCAACAGATTATTGTTTCCAACAGAAAACGAAGTTACGTTTTCATTGTTACCTTCTAATTAAAAGTCGTAAGTAGGTGGAAATAATTTATTATTTCGAATCGTTACTTTTTATCTTGATCACAAATCAAATTTGTTGATTTCGCGTATGAATTTCAGCGAATTTCTATATTTTGTACATTTCTTAATTCGCCAAGAAATTACCTTAACGATATTCTTATAGTATATTTTAGTTACATTTTAATTGTATATTGGTTGTAAAAGCTTCTAGAAATAAGTTGACGATGGCATATTTCACAGGGTGGATTAACCATTTTTTGTGTTTCGGCAGAAAGAAGAAATTCGTTCTCTTATTTTTTGCTCATCTAGAAACCTGTAAAGTTTCCACAAAAGCAGGGAAAAGAAGAGGACGTTGGATAACGTTCCCTGTGAGTTATGAATCTTTCTGTATACTTTCCATCTGCTCCGAATGGTGGTGTTATATCATTGTCGAAATTTGCGAGAAAATTTTTTCGAGAATATAACGTGGAATATTGCAAATGAGAGGTGGCAATGGTTTCAGGGAATCGAATTCTTTTGAATCGAATCATTTCTGTCATTGATTGATGGAGACCGTCGTACTCTACAAACAAGAACATATTAATCATAAACCACTAACATAGAATCCATAAATTCAGGAGATATTTTATTTTTTTACATTGAAATATGAAAATTAGAAAATTATCTAACTTTACAGTTTCTTTTGTGAGAAGTAACGAATTGTGTCGACCAATGCATTAAAAATTACATCTAACTCAATTTAAAAAACAAAAACAAACATTTTAAAATTAAATCATAATACTTACAGCTGATGCAAATTAAAATTGAATATCTGTGGATTATTATTATTATTAAATTTTACCGAAACTTACAGCGGGTCCAAGAAATGTTTGAACTAGGGCTCGTAGGATTTCGAATTGCAATTAATAGATTGTTGAAGTTTATGCATTTATGGTTTATACAAATTTTCAATAATTCGAGAACATAAAATACGATAGAATTCCGTACGATTTTTATGTACTTCGAATCTACAAAGACTATCCCAATAAAAATAAAATTTTATGTGATTCCATTTTCTTCTACAACAATTGAAAATTGCATAAACATCCGCGATCTAATAATGAGTAATCCGGATACTCATCCGGAAAGAGCTCTAATTTGAACACTAATTTTAAGAATTACGAAGAAACGTCGAAAAAATTCATTTCATTTTTTTTTAACTACGACGAACCCCACAAGCACTATGAAAAAATTCGAGTTAGTTTCGATATGAATACCTTTAAATTGCATCAATTTCCATAGCGGTGGCTCCTAAACTTCGATACGAAATCTGTATTTTTTCGATCTTTCTCGTATTTTTCATGTTTCACAACCAGAGTTTGTAACCGAAAAATCGGAAAAAATTCTCGAATATGTTGTTCGGCGTGTTTGATATGTCCGAATTTTTTTAGAATTTTTTAGATACGATTAAGTGGGAAAAATTGGGCAGAAACTACCCTTAAAAAAGTGTTTATTCTTGGTAAGCTATCGAGCGGGCTATATTTCTTGGCCAAAATTGGTTGAAGGACGTTTTCGTAGGACGTTTCGAAGGACGTAATTTTGTAAAAAAACAGTAGTACAGAAATGAAATTGGACTCATTTTGAAGGTTGAAGCTTCTTCTTTCAAAGAACGCTACTCATTTCCTTCTGAGATATTTTCTCATAATGTAACAGGTGCGAAACTGAAGACCCATTTTCCCCAAAAATTGCCATGAATTTGAAACCCGTATAGAAATGTTGGAAAATATTTTTCGTGCTTAAATCCACCACGGGTTTGAATATTGTGTCCTCTCCTTTACAACGACCAGTTAAAAATTGTTCTCTATTTATTTATTCATCGTTTGATAAATCGAAAACGTACGAAGCCCAAAGATCGTAATTTTTCACACCCTTGCACAGGAGGGGCTTCAATCTTCAAACTCGTCGTTGATACTTTCAAAAATATTTTCAAACATCCGCGTACAATTTCGTACATACAACAATATCACATCGCTATCTGTCTCTACGACTTTTCTTAAAGTATGTACACAATGTATTTTTCAGTATTTATTTCTCGTTTTATCTTTTTACCAAGAAATATTTAATATAATTATTAAATAATATAATATTTACTCTTCTAAACCTAAACAATTATTATAAAACAAAAGCTATTCTCAATGTGGCATGACCACCTCATAATAAATCAACCGTCTTGTTGAATGAGTCGCTACAGTCTTTTCTCGTTATATGTCGCGAATACCTGCCTGATTAAAGTCGCAGAACTATCCCTACTAGCGCGGGGTATACTCCGTGAAGGGCCTCGATCGCCGAGGAGAGTAAACATAATACGGGTCGCGTCCGACCCGTTCAGCGTCGTTCAATGTATATATGTCGCTGGCGTGACCCGCGTTGTTGACATATATCGAGAAAACACTGTATCAAGTTATACACGTGCCTGGACACTGGTATCGTCATTTTATGGAAGTTGTTCATTTTACTAATTCCTTCAGCAACAAATTGACTATTATCTACATTTAATTATATTAACAATAACTTTTCTTTAAGGATCAGCAATTTTGACCTCGCACGGTAGAAATAGGTATGCAAGAAGCGTCGGTAGGTTTAGTGTTAACGTTTTCAAAGACGCTTTGAAAACATCTCTTCAATTTTCCGCCCGTTGAGGTTAGAAGTCTCAAGCTATAAAATGATACTAGATTTATTGTTCTACTATTTTCTTTAACGAAAATATCTCGGTGGAAATATCGAGGATTTTTCGCAAAAGTGTTGAAATACTTTTTGGCTTCACTGTACGCGGGAAACGGGACTTTCACCCCCAACCTACCATGTGATCAGTGATTTTTTAGATATCTGACTTAGATAGGATGTCCTGAGTGTCTCGATCGCGTGAAATTAGAGAAAACTGGGTTCCCCTTATTTTTTAAGCTCGTTCGCGTTCCTATGGCTGAAGAACCGAGAAACGCGGAAATTCATGATAGGTTTCTTCAGCCTCCGGAACACAGGCCGTCCTCTCCTGTTTCGCGCCGTGGTAAATTTAGCTTCGGAGGCAATTCGGAAGTTCGCGGGGCTCTTTTTCCGTCGCTGCATCGCGAAGTATGCGAGAAACTTGGCGGCAGCGCAGGAACGAGTCCGCGGCTCGTTACTTACGTGCAAATTCGAACCCGTTTTTCCCGACCCGCGCTGCCGTCGCTCGATTATTAATTTGCTCGTTTCGACGCTCGCCGAAATACAGGAACCTTTTATGAACGGAACCATTTCTCAGCACCATATCACCGGTATTTCTCGTTTGCGTAGATCTGGTCATTTCTTCAATCAAATCGGCGTCGTCCCTTTTAACGCCAGCAATTACACTGCCGAATGTGTTTCGACAGCCAAAAAGTATTCGATATAAACCGCGAGAATCATTTCTCTCCGTCACATTACTTTTGGTAAAACAGAATTATTCTAACAATCACAAAGGTGACTGGTTCCTGGGTTTCTTTGGGAGCTCTGTCGAACGCTGCGATCAAAAATCAATTTGGCTTGGGGGCACTTTTGACTGATTTCACTAATTTTGACACTAGGTTTATGGGACGTGTCAAAGTGACCAGATCTAATATTTTTAATTTGTTTATTGAGATTATTGAGACTGTAACAAAAGATCCATGAAGAATTTTATTCAAGAAATTATTATTTATTTGAGCATATATTATAAAAAGAATGGGTGAAAATTTGGAAAGATACATTTTTGTTACTTTTATAAAGTGATATGAAATAATCTCTTCTGTACTCCGCAAACCTAGTGTCAAACATGCTCAAATATTTAGAAAGTTATGAAATGATTGGCTACCAATTAATTCAGGAGATTCTACAGAATTATTTTCTGCAAGAAATTGACATGTACAGTTGCTATAGTTACAACAGATCGTGTATGAAAATGATCGTTTGACATGTTCTTTAAATTAAATTTAGACATTGGCAGCGATGGAAGAAACTATTAAATATTGAAACATGTACAAAAATTAAAATTTATTTCGTGATGTTATCAAACTATTTGAAGGCTGATATAATTTATTAAATAATGACCAAGATTATATAACCATCGATCAATTAAACGTTAATGTAATTTATGAATTGAACGGTTAATGCGACCGAGATTTCGTTGGAGAAGTAAATCATGTTCAATTTTTAACACAGTTTTGGACGAAGATTGTTATTAATTCTTGTTGATACTGTAACGATTTTTATGCATTCGTGAAATATGAAATGACAAATTAGATTTGCTGGGGTCCATAGTCTACAGTAAGCCGATGTAGAACGGTATCCCACTCGATCAAGTAGTATAAAACCGTACGTAGTTGGACAGGTGCAATGGATAGACCTGTGGTCAGACAAGAAGACGTACTATTGTAGACTCTCGAGCAGAATGGATTACAGACACATTGTGCGTCCTTCCAGACGTGCTCGGCTCCACTTTAAATAATTTATCATTGCAAAATGATCCAGCACATTTTTCCGCTGCTGCTACAGTAGTTCCAGTTTTTCCTCCTGTGCGACCATAAATATCGCCACCAATTTTTATGAGGACATAATGACTCAAAACTTTCTGAAACCTAGGTTTGTTTTACATGTTTTCATAGATAAACATTTCAAAAGTATTGCAAAGCAAGACTGCTTTCTTTATGTTGACAATTCAGAGAACACGCAACATGTTTGGATAATTAATATCCGTTAATAAACCCCTTCTTTGATCTAACTTTCTATTTTGATATTCCATTTCCGCCATTTTCAAATTTTCACATTAAAATCCAAGAACTCGTGAAGCTTACTATTCTTGATATTCTAAATGGAATAATAATACAAAATAAATGGTTTTAGTAAGCAATAAATGGTAACTACAAAGTGGCAAATAGTAATTAGAAAATTATTTGTAAATAACAATTTTATTATATAAACAATGTATTTGACCTTGTTAATGAATAACTTATTTCTGTTTGTCATTCGAGCTCACAGATAACAGGTCAAGTTCTATTTACATAACTGTGAATTGTTCATTAAGATTTTTAACGCAAAGTACATGAACATAAAATAACACAAAATTCATTTGTTACTTCTTTCACGCCAATATGCATCAGGTCAGCGGTTTCGTTGTGCAAAGCGATCTGCCAATTTCCAACAATATTTCAATAAAAATTCAGAATAACTGTCGGGTCAAAATGACCCGGCACTCGTTCAGCGAGGGTTAATAATTGTGCCGGAAACCGCTGAACGATTCGAAGGTTCCTTATCTCGTCCCTCATTTCGGCCACAAAAATTACAGATTATTAGTGGACCATTGAACCGTCAAATCCGCTCGTATAATACTCAATTAATATTGCGGGGGAACAATGCCCGTCAATCCAGCGAGTTCGATAATTTTCGAAAACGCACGAGGCTCCCGTCGGGCTGAAAAGAGAATTGCACTCGTTAATACGAATTCGATTGGATCGGGTCCGTGCCCGCATTTTGCATTCCGTTCGAGCGAGCGAATACGCCGTGCGCGATTCGCAGGAGCCGATGACGAAGCCGGGACAGGGATCTGCCCGCGAACCACGGAACGTTAAATTTGAGTATGATTGATTGAGAGCACTCCTAAGTAGGACGTGAATGGCTCGGCTCGTGCGAGAGGGAAACCGTCACGGGAAGGAACTGCCGATAAGGTGAGGGCGGGCACACGGTTGCACGGCAGACGAAGCTTAAGGAGATGAAGCGTGACAGTGACGAGACGCCATCCTCAGACCCCGAGCATTTCCGGTGAAATACAAGAACGCGTAGTCAAATACTTTGATCGTGCAGCCTCGGCGAAATTATGATAATCATTGGCTGTTTCGATCAGTTTCGAGGACTCCCTATAGACAGCCACACCTCGCCACAGTATTATAAGACACTGTACAGTGTTCGCTCTGTACAGGGTCGTCCACGCGACTTGCACACCTACATAACTTCCGAAGGATGCGTTGCACAGAAAAGTTTTGTATGCAGAAGTTGCATGGTCCGAAAGGATACACAATTTAGTGTATTTATTTTTTTTTACAGGTGGAAGTGTCTCGGAGATTTGAAGTTCTACCTAATAATTCACGAGTAATTTCACTTTATTTCCTGGAAATTTTCTTCGCGTGATATCAGGTTAGAAAAATAAAAAGAGAATTAAATAATTCTCCTTTTCTTTGTAAGAAAATTAAACTACTAAGCTAGTTTATTTCCTGAAAATTTTCTTCGCGTAATATCAGTTTAGAAAAATAAAAAGAGAATTAAATGATTCTCTTTTTCTTTGTAAGAAAATTAAACTACTAAGCTAGTTTATTTCCTGAAAATTTTCTTCGCGTAATATCAGGTTAGAAAAATAAAAAGAACATTAAAGGATTTTTTTTCTTTGTAAGAAAATTTTCAGGAAATAAAGTGAAATTACTCGTTAATTATTAG
>CM052135.1:5964982-5988652 GCA_028454255.1 Halictus ligatus
TTTTCTTTGTAAGAAAATTAAACTACTAAGCTAGTTTATTTCCTGAAAATTTTCTTCGCGTAATATCAGTTTAGAAAAATAAAAAGAGAATTAAATGATTCTCTTTTTCTTTGTAAGAAAATTAAACTACTAAGCTAGTTTATTTCCTGAAAATTTTCTTCGCGTAATATCAGATTAGAAAAATAAAAAGAACATTAAAAGATTTTTTTTTCTTTGTAAGAAAATTTTTAGGAAATAAAGTGAAATTACTCGTTAATTATTAGGTTTAGTGCTAATGAAGTTCAATACTTTTTTAATCAGAATTCGACATTCTTCCATATTTTGGTATAAAAAAATAGTATTTCATTAAAAAAAAAAACAAAGTCGACCTTCAAATCTCCGAAACACTTCTACCTGTAAAAAAAAATAAATACACTAAATTGTGCACCCCTTCAGACCATGCAACTTCTGTATACAAAACTTATTCATGCAACGTATCCTTTGGAGGTTATATAGATGCAAGTTGCGTGGACCACCCTGTATATGTCCCAAATGCCTAGCCGATAAAAGTCCCAGAACTATCCCTACTACCGCGGGGTGTACCCCGTGAAGGGCCAAGAAGCTCGAGAGTGTAAGGTTGCGTGGTTCAAAGAATAGTAGCTCTTGGCCGATATATGTCCGTGAATGACCCCTGTTTTGGACAAATATCGAGTAAACGCTGTACATAAAACCATACAAGTTTCTGTCAGGAAAAGGTGTAGTCAGACTGCCGATGTTTATACAATTTTTAATTTTTGTTGACAAATTTTAAGAATGTGGGACCAATTAGAATCCTATTTTTTTTTAAGATCTCTACCCTAACTGTCAAAATATTATCCCCACCGCTGGTGGCAGCCAGCGAGGGATCAAGTATCGGTGAGACTCACACTAATGCAAGCCAAGCAAAAGATCGCAAATTTTCTAATTTTCAATTTTTATGAAACTTTTCCAGTCGCATTCGTCTCGTTCTTCTGATTAAAATGACACCAAACACAAAGTAATTACGATCATAATTAATTGTGCAACAAGCGAAGCTAAGTTTTCATGTATCTCTACTGTAACTGTGAAGTCGAAAACTTGCATATTGCGCAAGTAATTATGATCGTAACTGAATCGTGTTCGGTGTCATATTAAGCAAAAAACGAGACGAATACGATGGTAAAAGTCTTAACGACGAAAAAGAAGTAATTGGAAATAAGAAATTTTTATTTTTATTGTTTGATGTTTTCCGACCTGCCTAACCTCAAACCAAAGATCTTCTCTACGTCCGGCATACTACACAGAATGTAGTACTTCTATTCTATTATATTCTATTTCTTATAGTAGTCTCTTCTAGAACTGTCGCTCGGCAGACCCGAGAATACGACAATAACAAATTCCTATCAGAAACACATCGTTATCGAATTGAAGCTTCTAGTCGTTTTCTTCCGGTTGACTCGCCGAATTTGATTAACTCGCAAAACCTATCATTCTTTCATTCCCGGGGCAACGGAAGCTCGCGAGCGCAGTTTCACCGACAAATTCATTTTCTCTCGGTCCATTTTATTCGAGTTGACCCGGATCTAATCGATGCCCCACGGACAAGCGAGTCGCGTTTCAAACCAGTATGGCCGGCTGTACAGCCGATCGCATTAATACGTATAAACGGGTATACACGTTCGCTGGCAAGGGAAACAGTTGCCGGCGGACACGCGTGTGTGCGCGTGAGCGCGCGAACCTTGCTTGCAGAGGAACGCGAAAGCACCTGTTATTCTCGCTCTATTATTCCGGGGGGCCCATTGTTAACCAGCGCCGGCTAGATCTCCAAGGAAAATAGCGTTCCACGTTCCGAGTTATAATCTGAATTCCGTATCTCTCCGGATCGTTTCATCTCCTGGCGCGGACGTCGTGTCGCGTCCCGTCCCGTCGCGTCGCGTCGCGTCGCGTCGCTTCGCGTTGGTTTCAGTTCGCTCGCCTCCTCCATAACGTCGATCACACCGGTCTGCAAAGAGTATTATGCGGAAACTTCTGCACGTAAGACCCTGTCCCCGAGAAGAGAGTTTCAACGTTCCCCATGATATTCCAGGTGGAATTGCCGTGTGTTCCCGTTCCGATGGAATTAATCGCCGACCTACCGAAAGACGCAATCCGATAACTTTATTCAAAGTATGCCATCGATGGAATCGCCAGAGCGCATATTGTTATCATAATTGCCCTCGAATTCCTACTTCGTGGAACCGGTGACTACGTCGGAGCTCTGTATCCGAATTACATATTTTAACGCTAACCGACCAGAAAATCTGTGTACAGAATTTTATAATTTCATAATTACTTTGTAAATTACGGGACCGAATTTATTTCGATTTCTCGCAATTTTTATAAAAATGTGTGACAATGATAGTGAAATAAACTCACATGGCGGGACTAATTCGTCTTTCCGATTTATCTTCGAGAGCAAATTATGCCTAAAACATAAATTACTAGTCTTATGCATCAATACATCGGCATGCTTGGAATGTTCAAAATTTAAGTCCTAAGGACCTTCATTTCTGCGTCCATTTCGGATGTCCCCGAAAAGTTCTTGGGACTTAAAAATCGGATGTCCCTAGGACTTAAAAATCGGACGTCCCTGGGACTTAAAAAGCGGACGTCCCTGGGACTTAAGAAAAGGATGTCCCTGGGACTTCTAAAATTTAAGTCCCTAGGACGTCCATAAGTTAAAAAGTGAACGTTCCTACTACGTCCATTTCGGATGTCCCCGAAAAGTTCTTCGGACTTAACAATCGGATGTTCCTAGGACTTAAAAATCGGACGTCCCTGGGACTTAAAAAGCGGACGCCCCTGGGACTTAAGAAAAGGATGTCCCTGGGACTTCTAAAATTTAAGTCCCTAGGACGTCCATAAGTTAAAAAGTGAACGTTCCTACTACGTCCATTTCGGATGTCCCCGAAAAGTTCTTCGGACTTAACAATCGGATGTTCCTAGGACTTAAAAATCGGACGTCCCTGGGACTTAAAAAGCGGACGCCCCTCGGACTTAAGAAAAGGATGTCCCTGGGACTTCCAAAATTTAAATCCCTGGAACTTCCAAAATTTAAGTCTCTGGGACTTCCAAAATTTAAGACCCTAAAACGTCCATAAGTTCAAAAAGTGCACGTCGCTTCTACGTCCATTTTGGACGTGCCTGAAAGGTCCTTGAGTACTTAAGCAGCGGACGTCTCTGGGACTTAAGAAGCGGACGTCCATGAAACTTGAAAAGCGAACATCCCTGGGACTTAAAAAGTTGATATCCCTGGTGTTAAACTGCGGACGTCCCTGGGACTTCCGAAATTTAGGTTCCAAGGACGTTCTGGGGACTTCAAATGCGGACGTCCTTGTGATGTCCGAAATGGACATGAAACGGACGTCCTATGGACGTACAGTGGTATCTGGAAACTTAATACAAGAACAGCGTTTCAAACGAGAAACTGGGGGATATTTCTGTACGTCCCATTTATTTGAAGTTTGAAATTGATTCTGCATATCTGATTGAATTCTACAATTACTACACCGAGACCGGTTTACCATAATCGTGACCACACCACGCTGTCTGATATGTCACACGAAGGAAACGTAGAAACGAATATCGTTTTAACAAAATCTTCTCGATTAAATGGCTCGTCTATAGATAGACTCATTATACTTGTTCGAGAGTGAATGTCTATCGACTCGCTTGACAGAGACATCCATTCCAATTCTGGGACCAGACGGGCCATTTAATCGAATAGTCCTTAGTCTACATTGTCATAGCAATCGTTAGTTGCTCTGCTCTACTAGCCTCGTTGCAGTAAAATCTATTCCCCATACTCTACAAGGTGACGTAAAAATATGGAACAACCATAATCGTAGATATTCTGGATGCAAATATTAATTGAAAAGTCCTTCACAATTTTGCAAGCTTGAATCTTATTTTTCAGGCATTCCCTGTTGAAAATTGAGTTTTAAAGTGGTGAAAGAACAACATTTTACTATCTTCTTCATAATTCAGACTGAACACAATTTTTCCAAAATTTGCACCACACACATATATATTAAACTAATCCATCTGACTTGGCAGAAAAACTGAAACATTCTGATTTAAAGTGTGCGCCATCAATTATGAGACTGATTGTACTTATTTTGTTTTCGATATTTTATTATCCTGGAATCAGGCTTTACTATTTCAGACGAAAATAAGTTTAATTTAATATCGAACATTTTAGATATTTTCATAATATAATAAAATCATTTCAAATAGATTATTTACTCGGAATAATTAGAACACAATGTCACGTCAGTATTTGAGCCATACACTTTTCGTAAAGAAGCACATCAACTTTCTTCGAGGACTAAAAATGGTTAATATATTAATATTAACAACTGTTAATATATTAATCTTTCCACTGTCACTTTTCAGTCGTGAATATTCACGAAGACGTAACGTAAGAGAAGTGACAGACACGAATGACGAGTTAACTCGTCACCATCAATTCAAAAGTTGAAAACTAACTTTAAAAATACAGTAAAAATATGTGTCTTTCTTCCGAACTCATATTTTTAGAACACCCTGTATATTTGATTCCACACGGTCTTATTCCAATGCCCCATTAAATGATACGAACTCTACCGATCTATTTATACTGCATATTACACGGCTCATGCGAAGATACAGTTGTTCCCAGCCAGTTGTTCCATTTCCAAAAATTACCTTTCCATGTCTGCATTTACATTTCCGTATGTAAAATATTTAACGAGATCCATGCTCCGAGTCCTTTGTTGTAGATTTTTGTTACGTTAATTTCCGTTTTCAAAGACACAGGACCAGGCGACTGTTCGAGCTTACGTTTCACAATTAACACGTTCGTTTTTATGCACTAGCAATAATTATGATTTCGTATTCTCCGCTACAGATGTCAAATAAATATTATAATTAACATCGTTGTTATTCGAAGTCGTGACGCGTTAAGAAATCTTCAGAAAATCATGCTTTTAATATTTCATGCAGAGGATTTGCTGCATTCAAACGCGCTTGTAATTTTTGAAGCTTGAAATGCTTCTTTAGAAATTATTTCTGCGAAAAGATCGAACAATGCCAGGCATTGTGTATTTGCATTTGTTCTGATGTTTTTTAAATTAAAGTTTATTACCACCGGACGGAAAAGTGAAGTCAAAGGATCAGAAAAATCGAACGGTAAACATATTTTTGAACTTCTAGAAAATTCGCTGCTTTGAAAATATAGAAATTATAATAGTAGTAAACAAAATTAACAAACTTAATTTATTCTCAGTAGTTTGAATGTGATCCCCATCCACGATTTTCCAAACAATCTCGATCTATCTTAATATTCTTATTACTTTTCCAATAGGTATAAAACATACATTAAAAAACGTATTAAGAATACATAAAAATGATTGACAATTATTGCAAAATTGTATTATGCATAAAAATAATTATTATATGATTATTAGATTATTAAATTCCGCACTGTAACTGTGGCGAACAAATGGCAGAATTTTGGACAAATATCCAAATTTGTTTACGAACGTATATGTATTGTTAATTATTCACAGAAAATGAAATTTAACAATACACCTAAATAGCAGTCAGTCGCAGACAAAACTATAAAATTATTAAATTATAACAAGTAATATATCCGAATACGTTAGAATCTGAGGATATATTTTGCTGTTTTTGTTATATATTAATTTGAAGTTTTATATACAATTAACAAATAAAACCCCCGTCGAAAATTTCTACAGAAATTAATCTGCTTTATTAAATGTAAAACTTTAGTACTTTGCGAAAATTCTAAGTCGACTTTCTCGAAAACAAAGCCTCAAACGAAAAATTTTTATTCTACATTTTCGACTTCTTTTTCCGCGTACAATCACCCCCTTTCCGCTTGTACCACCCTGTACACACGTGTAGCGAGATATGCTCGGCTCGTCCGCACCGTGCGCCCTGGCGAGCTCCAAAACCAATCAAGTTGCTCGAAAAGCGTCGGCACTTCGGGAAAAGAACACTATTAAATCGAGAACGAGTTTTACTCGTTAGCGCGAACGGCAACGGACTTTAATTACGTTATTACGCTGTTATACGCGTGACACAACGGTCTCCCCCTCCGATTACCGCGGCTGCTCGATCGAGGAGGGCGCAGCACCTAATTCATCGACAGCGGAAGCGTTGCAAACGAGTCGCTCGGCGACACGTTCAGCTGGATCCCACGGACAAAGCCCGTTCTCAGCACCCCCGGCGACTTCGCTCCCTCGAATCATGTCTCCGCGGCGAGGCGAGGCGGGGGGTGAGGCGGGGGCGAGGCGGGACAAGACGAGGCAAGACTCGGCAAGACGAGGCGGAGGCTTGTCGACGAGTTTGTGCCTCGCCGAGGGAAGGATCTAACGAGGCTAATCGGCCGCAAGGACGTCAATGATTTTCACCAGGCAGTAATTTAACTAATTGTCCGGGAACGACGGATTTCGGTTACGAACTGTCGAAGCCGCAGACGGTCGTCCTTGGATTACGAAACGAGCCTCGTTACCGTCGTTAACGATCCGCTTTCATCCGTCCGCGTGACGAGTTCCCATAAACGTGACCCACCGGAAGGAACTCAGCCGCGGCGGAGGCGTGCAGCATCGATCAGGAACACCGGAAGCTCTATGCTGCGGCGAGCTTTCTATTATCGACTGCGTCACCCCCGTCGCCAATCCCCCCCACCCCCTCCCGCCGACCCCAAGCCTCGCGTCTCGTCGTTTCCAACCCTCCTCGCGAAATTCAGGCTTCCCCCTTTTCCTCGGCGCGGGACGTCTTTCTCCGTCTGTCTGCGCGACGCCGGTGTCTCTCGGGCACTCTCCACGGCTACCTCGCAATCGCAAACTAAGATTCGGTCGCGTGCATGAGTTTCCCGATCACGTCAACGAAACTCGACTGCACGGCTTCGGTACGTGCCGTTTCGCCAAGTACGGCCCGGCCGCGACGCCACTTGTAATTGATTTACAAGCTTCGCATCGGAGCCGAGCGAACCGGATTTCCAAGGAATCGGTCCGCGAACAAACCGAGGAGACGTCCTTCGACGCTCCGTTTAGGGGACCATTCTCTCCCCTCTCGGCGAACGACCCACAGCGGTGCCAATAGACGGCAACGAAATTATCATGTGAGTTCTCGATGTTGCGACGGCAACACCGAAGGTACTTACAGTTCCTCAAGGCGACAAAGGGACGTACCTGAAACGGACGCAGCATAATAAAACACGTACGAATTAGAAACTGCTCCATACTCCCCCCCCTGGGTCAAAATGAAGTTTGAAACTATTTAATATGAGCTTGGGAACAATACTCCAAATATTTGACAGATGCTACGGTATTTCAATCACTGCATTCAGAGATTCTAAATAGTGAACCATCAGCAATTAACACGGATGGCTCTAAAACAAAAAATGGTACAGGATGTTCCGTAGTAAACCCGACTGTAACAAATTTTTATCGACTAAATAATGTAGTATATGGTTTATAATGTTTGTTTATTAAAAATGTACAAAGGTATTGAATAGATAACTATGATGGTGGAAACTCTCACACAACGCATACGCTCTTCACTCTCCGCAGTCAACGCAAAGTCTGTCCTTTCTCGCCAAAGATGTCCTTTTATAATTGTCACTTACACACCCGCACTCATCCCCAAATCCTGTGTGTGCCCCTCGAAAATCCCAGCCTACCCTTGGGCCTGGTTTTCGTCAGGGACACTTTCTCTTTTATGGCCCTCATCCCTTGGGCCTGGTCTTCGTCAGGCCTCGAGGTTTTATGGCCCTCTTCCTGCCATTGGAGAACCAACGACATATGATATTACAATAACTCAATTTTCGGTAGCGAGATCCTAGCTCTATCTGAAGCACTAGAAGTAACAAAAAAAGTCCACTGGGAATAGATTCAGAATTTTTACAGACTCAAAGAGTGCTAGTATGGCCATTGAAGATTTGGATACAACTGATGAATGTATACAGGAAATACAAGAATGTTGTAACTCGGCGGTTGAAACCCGACAAATCTATTACTCTTTGCTGGATTCCATTGCATATGGGTATACAAGGTAATGAAAACGCTGATAGAGCAGCCAAATTAGCAGCATGCAACACAAAAGTGAAACAAATCACCCATTATACCAGACTAAAAGATCTCAAACACCACCTAAATAAAATTTTTAGGAAACAGGTATTTGACAAAATTAAAAGGAACTATATACAAAAATATCATAATGAAGGAGTGGATTTTTAGTGGCATAAATTTCCAAGTCCAGTAGATCGTCCAACTCAAACTTCAATTTCTAGAATCAGAATTGGGCACTCAGAAATAACACAATGACTACCGCAATTCGACAGTCCCGACCCCGACCGATGGACAGCACATATGTAAATACCGTGGTTGATCTCTCGATCGTTCGGCCTTGTATGTTTTGTTTGCACGTGCGTGCCCACTATAGATGAAAAGAAAAACAAAACTAGAAGGACCATCTTTCTTGCGTTGCCAAGAAAGGACTACTTGTATGTTTCAAATACGAATTTATTTACAAACTGACTCAGACGGGTAAAGGAGTGACGATGGCAGAAAAATGAAAACCTCGGTTCTCCCCACTCCTGTCTGAATTCCTCCTCCAGAGGAAAAGTCTGAAAGGTGGGAAGACGCTAGGTGGGAGGCGAAGTTTCTAGTAATATAACATTTAGTCAAGGCTCAGTCTTAAACACAAGTTATTATCACCCATTCAACAGATTGTCATTTCTTGTTGAAATTTTCATTTCCTTGCCTTCAAGGTCATCCGAAGGTCATGATATACTAGGTCGTTGAATTCCTCTCGATGGGTTATAATATTGTTGAGTGAAAAATACAAAATGCCAGTTAAAAAACTGAGGGTGAACTTGACAATAATAAAGAAAAAAATTTTCGACCTTTTCTCATATCAATGTACAGCCAAACGAAAACTGATGAACTTTTGTTCAAATTATTTCTTGTCAGATTATCGCAAGTACTTGAAAAATCGTGAGAAGTACTACGTGTAACACTTTGCATATAGGGTGCGGCCGAATAACGTGTACAAGCGGGCAGGGGATGATTCTACTTGTAAATAAAAACCGGAACAAAGGAATAACATTTTTTCATTGGACGCCTCGTTTTCGAGAAAATTAAATTTAAAGATCCGTCGGGTGTCGCGTGCTTTACTATATGTAGAAAGTAGAGTTGCCTGGTGATTTTCTCGACAACAAAGCTTCGGATGGAAAATTTCGATTCTATATTTTTTTCTTATTTTCTCATTAGGTATCGCCTCGTGCCCGCTTGTGCATGTTATTCGACCGCACCCTGTATAGCAATAAAATCGTAAACGAGTCAAATTCACTCACTCCGGCGATATAGTGTAAAGTTCGACAACTTTCGATGCTTATAGGAACGAATCGCGGGGTGTATTTAATGTTTTAGGCGAGTTTATCGATCACTTTGCGACGCGACGCGACGCCCTTCGTTTCAGCGATTGATGGCGACGGTACCTTCCAGATAGCGAAATCGTAAATCGCGATCCGATTGCCTTGGCTCCTTCGCAACTGTTCATCGTGCTCAGATTGCGTCTGTCGGTTGACGGACAGCTGACGCCGATAGTGAACAGGCCTTCTAATGGGATCTCGAGATTATTTGATACTCGCAGGCTGACAAGTACTGCGAGGCGATGTGGGTTTAGAAAGATCGATAGGGAGGGTGCGAGAAGCCCGTTAAAAAGTTGTGCATTATAAACACGACGATGACGACCGCCCGATTTTCGTACTCGGACGGTTTACACGGGATCTACTAAATCGATCACTTTTTGCAGGGTGTGTCAGTTTCGAACGAAGCACGCTCAGGTGCTATTAAAATTAGAGGAGCTTCAGTCGATACTTTCTGCGAGTTCAAAAGATTTGTTCTATCATAATAATTAGACGATTACAAGAAACAGACACTTACACTACCCCTCAGAAGTATCCGAACACTTGCGAAATATGTATTGGCATTGCATAAAAGTTATTGTCGATTTTTGTAAGTTTCTTACGAATATATCTAACGTTTTTAATTAAAATTACGTATGTGGAACTTATCAATACTACACTAAAATTCTCTTAATAATTCTAATATGATACAAATAATACAATCGTATTCTTGAAATCGCCTGATAGTTTCACTATTTCGTTTGTCACCTACTTACTTGTGTTCTAAATGCACCAAATCCGCAGTCCAACATTAATTTTTCGATTGAAAAATTGATTTTGTGGTTAAATTTCACGAAAATTTATATTGAACTCTTCTGTGGATTAACCAATAAAAATAACTTAAATAAAATGTATTAAATAAAACTTATTGATTAGAGTAAGCATCATTGTCCGTGTTTTTCGTTAATAACCCCTTAACAAAGCCGAGGCGGACATTTTTGCAACGGAAAATATCGCTTCAAATGACCCCAGGAACCACCCATGTCACGGACTTGATTGAATTTTGGGACACCCTGTATATGTCCCAAATGCCTTCTCTGAGGCGATTCCTTATGAAAAAAATAAGGAAAAGATATGGAATAAAGTTTTTTCATCGGAAGCTTCGTTTTCGAGAAAATCGGTTTTGAAAATGCAGCGAATACGTGCCATTAGATAGGAATCGTCTGACATGTCTGACCATGGCCAACCAATTCTACTTCCTGCATATACTATAGCATGCGAACCCGACTGATCTTTGAACTCGATTTCCTGGAAATTGAGGCAAAAAATGAAAGAATGTTATTCCGTTTTCTCGATTTTTCTTGACATGTAGTATCATCCCCTGGTCGCTTGTGCATGTTATTCGGCCGCACCCTGTATATGGATCATATTAAACGAATCCAATGTTTTAACGAAAATTTCTAGAACATCCCGTAAATTTATTTCTACAGATTGTAAGCAAAATTTTTATATGTTGGTATAATTCTGTTTGACTTAGTTTGACCGTAACGTTTCTCAAAATAATCTTTATGAAAATTAGAAATTTCCTATCTGAATTGCAACAAACCGGAGTAAGATGGAAATTGATTTTCTTCCGTAATATGTTTAATAGGTTGAAAATAATATAACAGTATTATTGAATTCCTCTAATATTTTTGCTGCTTTAAATTACACCTACACATTTTTGCGATAAATGCATATAATCCGCTATCTAAATTACAAGTTCTGACACCTGTAAAACTTTCCATTTACAAGATTAAATTGTTCTTCAAATCCCTTTTACAAGAGCATGTACTAAGAATACATTTGGACAACACTCTATAGTGATTCGTAAAATTGGTACGACTTCAGGAACCGAAAATAAATTGATCTTTCAAGTTGTCAGTCAAAATGAAATGTAACCTAATACCGCTAATAGACACCTCTGCGGGTGTTATCGCAGATCAATGTAGAACAGGCTAGACTATATTATTACATGAAATGACGTACTATTAGGGGATGTAAAAGAAGGGCGTGTATAATCACCGTGCATAGGCGGATCGTTGGTTAAATTACATACTCAGTACTAGACGCCGGATTTTATGGATTTATGGCAAAATGAGTGTGTGTAATTTAAAACAGTAAAAACAGAAGAATTTAAAACTACTGTCAGATTATTTCCAACCTATTGTTAATATCAAAGAAAATAAATTTCTATTTCGCTCTAGTCTTGGCAATTCGGGTAGAAAATTTGTACTTTGACTGTATGTAGATTAAACAACTTTTAGTAATTATTATCGCGCTCTAACGATTAAAAATAATTTCTATTTTCTGTAGCAAACACAATTGGGATAATCTCCGCGGGATTAAAAGAAACAGGAATTGTTTTTAATGAAAAGAAGAATGTTTTGTTTTATAAAAAATACGTTTATAATTGGCGCGACGTATGCAATGCTTCATGCATGAAATCATAATATTTTGTCACAGTTGTTGAAAGTAAAACATTAATCACATTCTATTTGTATGTAAGGATTACACATAGTTTTAGTAAGGTACATTGAACAAACAATTGAATACTTCGAATTGAATAAGTGCACATATGTTTAAGCAAAGTATGAAGTTTTTATTACCGGTGACTTAATTTTACTTTAAAAAACATTTATGAGTTGTATGTATGAATTTAAGTGTTACGCGATTAAATTTTGTACAAGTAGACTCGAATCTTTTGTACATACTATCCCTAGAGTTTTTCTATGATTTTTCTATACTGTACAAGTAATTTATATTACATTAACGTATTATTAAAATTTGGAAAATTACCTAATTTTCACAAGAACACAAAATACTTATACTACGTTAGTCGGACAGAAAAGTGTTTCGCACCAAAGTTAATCAGTATTCAACCTTCAACTTCATAATATTGTAGTCGACGTCGAAACAAATTCAACGACCAATGACTTTCAATGCCTTTCAGACGACCTTGAAAGAAAATATCGCCATTAATCAATTGCCAGAATATTTGAAATGTTTCGGCGATACGTAATAGCAACGCCTCGCATTTCGAGGTAAACAAATGAACGTAAACATTGTGAGTGCACAATTCCTCAACGTTTGTGTCGCAAGATCTGTTGGCTCGTTACATGAAATTGTGAGATACGTTCTAACAACAAACTACCGTCGTCTTATATCGAAAGAAAACTGTATTTACAGGCGTACATTCATGAGGCATCGAGTATTCGTTTGCGAGAGTTACCGTCTCATATGTATAATCGAAGTGCTCGACGAACACAAACAATAACATGGTCTTTCGTAAGTACCAATCGAATTCTATGAAGTGAAACTGTTGAAGCGAGCGGAACTGGAACGGATTCACGAGCACATATTGAACTCGATCCCGTTCCCGTCGAGCGGCACGCACATAAGGACACTCTCCTGATTGAAAGTTTCCCGTTGACGTCACCAGACACCTTACGAATGGCAGTATTTACCGAAAACCGCGACGCTGCTCGGCAGCCACGTAAATAGCCGAACTCCGCGCGTCCCGTCTCGTAAAATTGGAAAAAGAGCCCCGGCGGATATGCATGCCCCATTTCCTAGTGCCCTTCGTTACACTCGTTACAAAGTCGACGAGAGATTCTCGATACGACCTATATTTCAAGGTGTCCCGGACTCGCTTCGATTCGATACGGGGACAAGAGTTTCAACGGCACTCGGCTCGGCGTCGAGTAGCTTTACGAGCCGACATGTTACGGTCAGGGTCCGCGGAAATTTTCGAGAACTTTTTTCCAACGTTATTTTTCTGCCGGTACCGGCGGAAGAAAATTTCAGAAGTTAGGGGAATTGATAGCAAACGCCACGCTCTTCGTAGTTGGTTTCCTTAAACCGGAAACGAACACCCGTGCGTCCCAAAACTATTCGCACTTTCTGCAGTTCGAACGATTCGTATCTTGCACTCAAAATGAACTCTATTTCACGTGTTGATATTATTTATTTATTTGTTGCTTTAAACCAAGTGGTTTATATAGCAAGTACAGTGTTATTACATTTGGCTTACACTAAATAGGTTTACATTGTTTCTAAATTCTAACGGAACATTGTTTAAGGAAATTATAAATTCATTTCAGTACTTTTATATCAGGTTTACATAGGAAGAAACTAATACAAAGAGAGAAACAGTACTTGCTTTTGAGGAGGTTTGTTTCCAATGTGTTACGTTCATTTTCATAGTCTGGGCATTGCCATATAACATAATCTAGGTCTTTTATATTGCACGTGTTATTGACCCTTTTGCAAATTAAATTCAGAATACACGCGAGGAGTTACGAGAAAGCAAGTGTAACTTTGAGAAAACTATGGCTCCCAGGATCTAGGGATCTAAAAAAAAATTGAGTACAATTCTCTTATGACAATATTTTATTGCTGAATTAATTCCGTAGGTGTCGATTCTCAACTTCTGTATGAGATATACATTTCCTCGATTTTTTCATGTTTTCAGCTTTTTACAACCAGAGTTCGCAACGGAAAAAATTGGAAAACGTTCCCTGGATTGTGGCTCGGCACCCGAAATGTGTCAGATTTTTTTCAGAATTTTTGAATGCGATTAAACGGGTGAAATGGGACAAAAAGTGATTCTCCCCTGCAACTACCCTTATGGTTGAGGTATCGGGCTGAAACTTGGTAGAAAGGTTTCACTTTTGACAGGCTATCGAATGGTTCGGGTTCGATGAAAATCTGCCCGGGGGCGATTTTAACCCCTAGGTCTTTGTTTCATGAAACAGATACCAATCCTTTGGCATAATTGAATAGACACGACTGCGACTGAAGGTTTTTGCTGGACTTGTTAGGCATCGGTTCCTGCACGCGAAATCACGGCTCGATTTTCGACTTGGCCGACATTCCTCGCCCGTTTAAAAGTCGCGACTCGACCCACCCCCCGCACGGTTCCCTCCGACAGCTAGCAGGAGAGGGTGGAAAAACAAGACGTCTTGGACTGTTGCCGCGACGCACGGGGCTCGTAAGATATTCCCGAATGGAACGCGAAGTTACCCTTGGATAAAGGGAGATTAGCGAGAGTTGTGTCCGCGCCAAAAGAGGCCAATACCCGTTACGTCGTCAGGCGGACCGATCCTCTTTACCCTTTGCCCCTTTCTTTTTATCCTGGCCGGATGCTTTTATTCCCCGTTCCTTTTGTCCCCTCATACCCGCCCGCGGCACGCTTTCGTCGCTGCGCCACTGGCGGATGCCAGCGATCGACGATTCAACGAGACTCCTCATAGAAAAGTGTAAGTAATAGGGAAAATAGAAGGGCGCGACGACGAGGGGCCGAGGACATCCACTGGAGTTTGCATTTATAAGCCGCTCTTTAGAGAGGCCATTACTCAAACCGGCGGGCATTACGGTGATTGGACGAAGCGGTTCTTTAACTTCGCGGTTATACGGTCGCGCAAACGGCTAGAGTTCCGAAAATCGGTCAAATCCGACCGAGTATTTCCCGAAATGAGTTTTGCCGACTCGAAAAAATTTATTTATTTTATTTTATTTGTAAGGCACCACTAAAAATTGCTGTATCATTATTCAAAATATTTTTCACATCGTCAAATTTGTTTTTATTTAATAAATTACTAAACGTTTCATCAATGTAAGAGTAAATTGTGCCATTTTCGCGTGTATAATGTGACAGAAAATATATAAAAGGGAAATATTGTAGGTCGGAAGGAATGTTTCGTTTTGGAGTTGAAATAACTTCGAGTGCAAAGGGTTAATTGACGTAAAACATGTTTTGGGGATGGAGCCTCGGCCCCGCCGTTAACCTAACCTAGATCTAACAAAAATTCGTCGGTAAGGTAGAAAATAATGAAATGATCAAAAAAATTTTCAAGTCGCCAAAAATCCTTTTAGGTCAGATGCTTTTAATGCTGAATGTGTTTGACCGATTTTCGGAACTTCAGTCCGAACTTCGCGCGAAGTTCCCGAAGTTCGCCACTCGGTAAATAAAATCGAATTTATATGATAATAACGAGTGGCTTTATTATGCTCGTTTTCAAACAAGTTTTCGGACGGAAGTCTCCCAACTTACTTGAGACGTTGGAAATTTGATGGCCATGCCGCGCACACGCAAACACGTGGACAGCGCTTCTGATCTAACGCTAAAATTGAACGTTTAGAGATGGGACTGTATAGAACTTTCAATGGTACGGGCTGATCGAGAAGTCACTAGATCATATGAGATTCGAATTTGTAAAATGATAAATGATAATTTGGTTCCATTTTTAAAATGGTCCAGTGACTTTTGGGCCATCCTGCAGTATTGAAATCACCATTATAATTAAATATGAATAACCATAGCTATCTGCACATAAACGAGTTTGATCGATTATCTCGATAATGTTGAAATGGTTAATACGAATGGTATACGAATTTTATTAATCCGCAAAGGTTTTAGGTGTAACGAAAATTCGCAAGAGTGTTAAATTAATTAGATATGATGGAGTTTACACTGGCATTTTTTAAAATATTTATTTGTGACCCCAAAATCTATTAAAGGCCTCCAGTACGGTTAGAAGATGGCAGTTTTGTTTCGAAATAAAAACAAGCTCGTGCTCTATTTACTCTTTAGGAGTTAACAAAGATCCCTAAACAAGGAATCTTTTTGCAACATCCAGAGTAACTTAAGCAAACGAAATCACAGGAAAAGCAGGCGTTGTAGCATGTGTATCTTTGCCACGGAAATAATTTTTAATACAAACATCAGGGGATTGTATATCGTGCAAGGATTAGTACGCAGGGCAGAGACCAGTTAAATCACCTTTGAGCTCAGTAACACACAGAACTACTTTGAACTTGTCTACGAACGGTCGAAAACTTTGACCACTGAATGGTACAGTCACGTACTTTGACATACATCTGGGCATACGGTTTTATATAGTTAAATCAAGAGGTCCGCAACCCAGATCTAGGTTTGACAGAACTATTCTCAACTGTGTATTTCACTACAATTTCAGCTGTGGACGCAGTGTCCAGAACTTTGTATAACTATCAGTATATACACACGATAGATCCAAAAAGTATTTGTTACATTTTGGTTTTATAATAATTCAAGTCAGAGCTGATAGAGCTGTTCTCAACTTTGTATTTTACAATGAACTTTGTATAACTATCAGTATGTACTGAACCAGAAACTAAAAATCGTACATCAAGTTTCAAGGAGTTGTTGTAAAGAGGATCCTTCAATCTTTAAATCTCTAGATTCAGTCAGGAGAAAAAAGTTTTTAATTTTATTCAAGACGTTCTATTTGTAACATGTTGGACAAAACAAGCGTTTTCATTATAGTTTCCCAGGCGCGTTGAATCGTTTCTTATTACAATTTATACAGGGTATATTATGGTACAACCGATAATGCTACCGAAGATAAGTCGAAAAAAGGAATAACATTTCTTTTTTTGTTTGAGGCTTTGTTTTCGAGAAAATCGACTTTAAAGATCCGTCGGATTCGTGTGCTTTAGTATATATAGGAAGTAGATTTAGTCGGCCATGATCAGACGTGTCAGACGATTTTCTCGAAAACGGAGCTTCGGATGAAAAATTTTTATTTCATATTCTCGACTTTTCTTCTCATGCAGAATCACCCCCAAACGGTTGTACCATCGATATCGGGACACCCTGTATATCGACAATTTTTCGTTTTAGGTGTTCAACTATTTTTTGGATCCACTATACGGTTGTATAAATCAACTTAACTTAAAAAGGCTCGACTTAAGATTTGCGTTGCGCAGTCGAAACCAATTGGGAGACAAGTGCGGGGTACTACTGTAAGAATAATTTCAAATCGTTTGGTTAGTGGTTGATAGAAATTCAATTTCTTCCACTGAATCAAGCTATTTATGGGAGACGGTGATACTTCAATGAATCGTGAACGTATCCCAAGACGGACGCAAGCGCGCTTAACCAGGTTAATGCAGTCAGCTGCCACTTCGGGTCCTCCATCCCCCAACAAGTTAACTTCCAACTTGAAACGTCTTCGTAATCCTCACTTTGACAATCAGCAAAGAGGATATCGCAGTCGGCATCTAGGGATTAAATGAAAGGGAAGATTGGCCATGGGATCCGCCGGATGAAATGAATTTTCAATGGAGGCCGAGATCGAAGATCCTAAGCGAGAATAAGAATGAGAAACAGAGAAGGAAAGAACCCCGTCGAGTAGAAGGAGAGGATATGCTAAAGTAATCTTCCCCCTG
Source organism: Halictus ligatus (assembly GCA_028454255.1). NCBI lineage: Eukaryota > Metazoa > Arthropoda > Insecta > Hymenoptera > Halictidae > Halictus > Halictus ligatus. Next base: position 5,982,690 of record CM052135.1, read on the forward strand.
TCTAGTTTCTTTCCATTCGGTCTGCCCGCGTACCACCCGGGTCACCTTTTTTCGATCAAATTAGCAGATTTAATATGGACTTCCTGTGTCCTGTTAACCTTGCGATCTTCATATACAGGGCACGTGTCTACACGCGTCGAATATTTTAAGGGGCGAGCCCGCAAGTCATTGGAAGACTAAAATCAGCACGGACCATCACTGTAATAACCAGAAACAATAAAAGTCATGGAATGATAGCTATTTCATCGACTAAAGTCGCAGGGGTTACAAATATGCAGTATAAGTAAATTTTTTCTGTTGTTGGTAAATGTTATCATTGAGAGAAATTCCTTTCGATCGCTTATAACAGTTATCAATGAGAGAAATTTATTTCGATCGATCATAATAGTTATCGATAAGAGAAATTTACTTAGATTGCTTATAACATTTATCAATCAGATAAATTTATTTCGATCGCTCATAACAGTTATCAATGAAATATTTTGACCGCTCATAACAGTTATTAATGAAGAAAATTTGTAATAGTTATTATTAAATAGTACAGCTTTCTTTATAAAATTAATTGCTACAATAAAAATTTAATGTGACAAACATGAGTTTCTCCAAATTTTTTTCCTGATAAATTACACCGCAAATCATATAACGTTAATTTTAGAGTAGAAAAGGTTAGTTCAACGCCAACCTGAATTGTATATATTTCTGATTTTCCCAGTCTCAATTTTGAAAAATTTTTTCTTCTTGTTGTACGAAACCTTCTCAATGAATTTCACAGACTTGCTCTAATCGAAAAAATGTACACAACTCAGTAATTAAGTAAGCAACTGAAATGAATTTTCCCAACAATAATTATTATGAGCATGTAAAACAAAAATTCGATCATTGATAACTGTTATGAGCGATCGAAATAAATTTCTCTCAATGATATGAGTGATCGAAATGAACTTCTCTCATTGATAACAGCTTTGAGCAATCCAAACAGTTTTTCTTCATCGATAACAGTTATCGAGGAGGATCCAATTTTTTGGACGCTAATAACTGTTATTTGTAACTAAAAAGTATAAAAATCGATATTTTTTAATCATTTAGTTCTTCGAATTTTTTTTTGTTTATATTTTGTATAGATTCTCTTATAAATGGTATTCAACTTTTTATAAATGATTTGTATCGGAGAAAATTTTAGAATAACTGTTATTTTCGGTCCCCGAAGATCGGAAGGTCACGATTTCCTTCGAACGAAATAACGACCCCGAAAGTTTCAAAAGTTCGGCTGCCGGAGATTGTAGTCCCGAATCTTTGGGATGTTCGAGCACCCAAAAAGTTGAAATGCGAAATTAGATTGAAAGGTCATGGATGCGTCGTATTCCTGTGATTACCAAATTTCCGGAATCCTCAAACTTCACTATTAACATTGTACAGATACATTTATGAGTTTCAACAAATTTATTTCTCTGTACATATATATTCATTTAAAAATGCCTAATAATCTGGATAGACACGTTCTAGTCAATTTTCGTCAGTCTTAGCGGCCCGTGAACCTAGACAATTGAAAGATAAATTTCTTACGGCTGGATAATTTTTATTTTGCATGAGGATCCGCAGTCCAGTCATCACTCTTCTCTCCGACCTTTTGTCCCTTCTATTCTTCCTCTCTGGTTTTGCTCTATCTCGCCCCATCCCCCCGTCATCCTTATCTTTTCCAATTCAGAAGGATTTTTACGACATATCGAAGGACAGGTCTGCCGTTAACCGCTGCCCAAACCGAGGGTGCCTCAAACCACGGCAATCTTTCATAAAAAAAAAGTCTTCGGGACCGCCGGAGAACCGTGAGCGATAATTTTTAGCCTCGACTGTGTTCCGGAATCAGTTTTCTCGGGAACTCGAGCGTTAACCGAGAGCTTTTTCTATCGTCGAACATATTAAAAATTACAAACTCGCCGCGGCGCCGGCTGGATACTCGTAATCCCGTCCTGAAGTTTAACCGGTTCGGAAAATTTCGAAACTCTCGAAACTGCGGCGGGATCGCGGCCTCTTCCGCAGCCTGCGAAATCTCGGTGCGGTGGAATTGATCGAGCGAAGACTCGCGATTATCCCGAGCATCGCTGCGGGCTTCGATATCTTCGGATCGAGAGGAAAGTTTCGCGATCATGGATGCCTGCGTCCGGGGAAACTGTTTCCAGCCCTTCTTTTACGTTGAATTAACTGTATAATGGTTCGAGCAGCTACCTCCGGGGTTTCTCCCGAGTTTTCAAAGAAATCGCTCAACCTTGCCGCCGAAAAGACTCGACCGTTACCGACGCTCAACAGCAAACAAGACACGTCGCGCATTTCATAACGCAGACGGCGAACTTTGCGCTTTGATCATGCTCCCGGTGCTCGCGAACTAACTAAGTTCGCGAAGTGGACGGTTTGAAGACCGCCATTGTTGGAAGACACTGTCTGAACGGTACTCCGTAGTTAACCTGTTCACTTCGTCGAATTAGGCTACTAGAAATCATTCTCTTTTCGTGGATACATTTGTTACTCAATATATCTGCACTGATGGCACTCTGGTCTTTGATTTTGTCACGTGATCAATTTCCATGTGATCTTCGTGTTTTTGCGCGGCATTGGTTCGTTGAAATGGTTCGTAAAATGTAACTTCTTTATGTAGAAATGTTTTTTTTTATTGTTTTTAATTTAAATCTTTTTTTATGCTGCTCTATTGTATACTTCTCTGATGTAATGTGAAAGAATGAAATAGGGAAAAAGTCAAGGAATGTGGTAACAAAACTGTATCGGTTATACGTATGATTAAACTATTAACATATTGTCCATTTTTTAATTAGGAATTTGCTGTTATGAGAGCAAATTTCAAGAAGGATATAAGTATCTCTAGCATAGCGATAGTTTTATAGCATTAGTTGCGGAACATAATTTTTCCGTGGCGCTTCAACGAAACTGTCATAACTTCGGATCATGCCAGTATATTAGTTAGAATAAAATCTCTATATTTTTAAAATACACATTAACAAATTTGGAGTTTATATGTTTAATAGACTCTTTCGACAAAATTTCTGAAAGTCTAACACAATGCATTAACTAAATGTATACTATTAAAATACACACTAAAATGCATTAAATAACAGATGAGACATTCCTCGTCCTCGTGTATTAAGTACACACATAACCCTAATGATAAAATACCTCTGAAGGTTGAAATCATTCTACGTTGTTAGAATACGAAATAATATTGATATACTGTCCTTGAGTGTACAACTATTTTACGTTTATGGATATAAAGTCTCAACTTCGATAATAATTTAATATTGATTTAATTATTAATATTGGTCAATCACACGAAGCGAGCCAAACTTGAATTGTACAATTATTCAATCAATTATAACTATTCTATAATACTGATTTAACTTTTTAAGAGAGAAAACAAAAAAGTAGATGAGAATTTCTTATTTCTGACCTTGTATGACCTTGGAAGTCATTGTGTTATATATGAGTCAATTCGTCTTGACCCACGCTTTCATAAAACATTAAAAATCATAGAATTCAATTCGAAAGACTGAGGATCACCTTCGTTTCTCGAAAAACAATATAAATATAAGAAGTTGATATAGGTTGTCTTTTCAATTCTCTCTTTAACCCGTAGCCCTTGAATGGCGACTGTAAAGCGTCACTAAAAATTGCTGTATCCTTATTCCAAATATTTTCTACGTTATTAAATTCGTTTCTATTTAATAAATTACTAAACACTTCAGTATTGTACGAGTAAGTTGTACCATTTTCGTATGTAGAACGTGAAAAAATATATAGAAGGCAAACAATTCTATGTCGGAAGATTTCGTCGAATACTGTTTACGAGAAAGGCGGTGGTCTAATTTACCGCGAACAACCCCGTATCCTGGTTATATCATAGTACGTCGCGGAGCGTGCGCCCGCGCGCGCAGAGTTTTCGATTCCATAATTCACGCAAGAAAAACTCTCTGAATAACAAAGAAGACGCGGTTGTTCCTAGTTGGTCTAATAAAAACAGACGTTCCGTGTTCCAAGGTCCAATAAAATGCTTTCTATGCAAATACGCGGGGAATGTGTTCTTTCTGGGAGTTTATAAACGAGCGTTCCGTCATGCGCGGGGTGTTGGGACAAGGTGAGGACACGAAGAGAGGGAAGGAAACTGGAGGACAAGCCACGGTAATAGAACGTAACGCTGGTCGGCATACAATGTTTTTGTTGCCGGCAGTTAAGCGTGGGCAATAAGGCAACAAACAACGCCGCAAGTTTTCCCTCCTTGCACCTTCTCTCACGTGGAATTACAGGACGTCCTCTTTTTCCCCTAAGCGTCACATCGCGCGGCGCCGGTAGTTTCGCTTCTCTCTTCCTATTCTTCTCTTTCTTTTTTTTTTCTCTTCGTTCCTTTCGACCAACCTCCGCACGTGTCGCTTCTTGTTTTTTATTCGGCCACGCGGCACCTACGCTCGATTCATCGAAAATGATTTCCGTGCCGGGATAAGATTCTATCGCGCGGAAACGAGCATCTTGACTTCCGGTATGGAAATCAAATTCTGACCGGCACACGGCGTATGTAAGTATGTACATACAGTGAGTGTAAAAAGTATTCGTACACCTCTTGTAGGCTTAAAAAACCATGTATTTCTCTATGTAATTGCACACATGTTTATAAAACGAAAGATAATTGTAATTTTTATATATTTTAAGTAAATATTGTCATATAAATATGCTTGAAAAAGTTTAACGTTGACGAGAAAAATTGAAAAGTATGAGAAGTGTCTCTAAATTGGCGCGCAAAAAGTATTCGTACAGCTACTAGAATGCACTTGAAAGGCGTCCGATTGTTTATATTATGGCTTAGCGGGACCCGACAAATAATCGGATAGAGTCTTTGATGCACAGTCTAGTGGCAACCTTCTGCAAAACTAGTGAATTTTTGTAACATTCGGTGAAACGGGTCGTAAAGGTAAGGAAACAAGTGAGACTGAAAGAAAAATTATTATACAACTGCATAATCAGTGCAAATCATTGCGAGAAATAGCAAAAACAATTAATAGTCCACATAGCACTATACAAGGAATTATAAATCGATATGGTGAACGAAAAACCAATAAAAATAAAGCGAAATCCGGTCGACCACGAAAAAATAGTTAACACGATGAACGTTTTATAGTTCGGGAAATTTTAAAAAATCCTAAAATTAGTGCCCCTAAGATTGCTGCTGAGCTTGCAAACAACGCTGGAGTAAGTGTATGTGCCAGCACTATTCGTAATTGTTTACAAAATAATGAATATCACGGCCGAGTTGATCGCAAGAAGTATTTCGTAAATGCCGCAAATAGAAAGAAGAGACTTGATTTCGCGAGAGATAATATTAATAAGCCTATCGAGTTTTGGCGAAGAGTCATATTTACTGACTAAAGTAAATTTAATGTTTTTGGCTCTGATGGCAAGTGTACGGTCTGGAGGAAGAAAAATACAGAGCTATAAAAAGAAAATCTACGTCCCACAGTAAAACACGGCTGAGGTTCGGTGATGGTTTGGGGTTGTATGAGTGCTGCTGGAGTGGGGTCATTACACTTCATCGAGGGAATCATGGACCACAAAATATACCTAAACATATTAAAAACCCATATTGTAAGTAGTGCAGAAAAAATGGGTCTAAAATACAACTTTATCTTCACTCAAGACAATGTCCCCAAACATACAGCGCGCGACACAAGCGAGTGGTTGCTGTATAACACACCACAATATTTGAAAACACCTCCGCAATCACCGGATATCAATCCGATCGGAAATTTATGGGATCTGCTTGATAAAAAAATCCGAACCCTGCATATTTCAAGTAAAGAACAATCAAAACTTGCTTTTCAAGAGGAATGGTGCAATATTACACACGCAATCACATCCAATTTTGTGGATTCAATGCCACAAAGACTGAACGCAATTATACAGTCGAAAGG
>CM052135.1:5988752-6055488 GCA_028454255.1 Halictus ligatus
AAAATGGGTCTAAAATACAACTTTATCTTCACTCAAGACAATGTCCCCAAACATACAGCGCGCGACACAAGAGAGTGGTTGTTGTATAACACACCACAATATTTGAAAACACCTCCGCAATCACCGGATATTAATCCGATCGGAAATTTATGGGATCTGCTTGATAAAAAAATCCGAAACCTGCATATTTCAAGTAAAGAACAATCAAAACTTGCTTTTCAAGAGGAATGGTGCAATATTACACACGCAGTCATATCCAATTTTGTGGATTCAATGCCACAAAGACTGGACGCAATTATACAATCGAAAGGCTATCCAACGAAATATTAATTTAATTTATTTTCGCAAATTATAACACGTTTATTGCTAAATTTCTTACGTGTACGAATACTTTTTGTGTGCTAATTTTGAAAGACTTCAGACTGTTTTTAATATATATAACGTTAACTTTTCGTTAGTTTATTGATGTCACATTTTGTAGTTGAAACATATAGTCATCGTAATTGTGTTTTTGTATTATAAAAGAATGTACAACTACATGAAGAAATATATGGTTTTCTAGAACTATAAGAGGTGTACGAATACTTTTTACACACACTGTACGCGGGAGCAACTGAAAATATACATTGAAACGATAAACTGTCGCAGCAAATAATCCGCGGAAAGTATGTTGGTCATGCGGGTACAACAGACCTCGCCGCTGGCCAGACAAATACAACTGAAACCACTTCGGGACAAATAAGTACGACGGAAACTGTCGTATACAGGGTGTCCGGAAAATTACGGCAAATCTTGACGGGGCTCCACGGGTCATTCCAGGTAACTTTCTCCTTTGAGAAAATGTTCGCCGCGGCTTTGCTCGGGAGTTATTAACGAAGAACACGGACCAATCGGATCGCGGCTACAGCGGACATCGAGCACGCGTCACATCGTTTGCGACGTTGGTGACGTCACAACAGACCTCAAGAACCAAGGACTGTTGTCAAAGTTATTGTTTCGATCACTTTTCGAAACATTTTGATCGGTAAAATTACTATAATTGGATAATACGCTTTACTAACATTGTCATTAATGCCAATATCCCTTTGCTTAATTTTTAAAGAAAATTGGTTACCGGAACACTAAAAAAAAATGTTAAAGTTTATCGAACAGTGCCAGCACTAGGTTTTCGGAGCACTAAAAAAGACTATTTTACAATTGCTTTATAAAAATAACGAAAATGCGTCTATCCAAATTTTTAGCCATTTTTAGAATGATATGTACCAGAAGAAATTTTGAATAATTCCTCGCGGATGCAACTTCAGAATTTCGATAATCTGAACCTACTGTTGATCTCGCGTATAAATAGTAATAAATGTGTTAGATGATCCATTTCTCGCGACCAACCACCTCGCGTAGATAAATAAAGTTTTAACCGGTAAGTGGAATAGGGCGACACATGGTCAGACAAGCGGTATGAAAGTTCAATATAGTCGGTCCGGTGCGATTGGTCCGTCTCGTCTGTGGCCAGTCGAGTGGAACAGACACCACTACTGACGTCGTACATGTTATTCCTCGTATCCTCCGATCAATTGCTTTCGCATTACTTCCATGCCTGGATGAAAGTTTGCAGCCGGTAAGTGGAGGCCGAGCGTCTTGAAGTTCGAATCAAAATGAAATTCCGAGGGAGAGTATACAAGGAATACGGAACGAGCCGGAAAGATACGCCGCCTACTAAAAGTCGGATAACGCGCGAGCACAGCCGACAGACTAGGGTATATATCACGAACGGGGAACTGCGACGGGGAATCGCATAGCGTCGGCAATCGAACGAAAAATTGGCTTGTATAAACGTCTTTCGCCGTGGCCTTTAACTTTCCCCGCACCTCTACTCATTGTTCCCCTATGTTCAATCTTTCCATCAGCATCTCTCCAGCTCCAATCCGAGTCTGGGTGTGCGCTACGGTTAGGCGAAATCATTTTTGGGAACGTTTCCTCATGCCTCTTTAACGAATTTATCGCTTCACGACCCCGGTACGACTCCGACAATTTTTGGTGAGAAAATCCATTACTGTGGGGATACCAATTACTGTGCCTATGTTAGCTACACTTATTTTTAAAGCATAACGAATATTAAACAAACGGATGTTACATTTTTTTCATTAGAATTATTGTTCATATATATAGGCAGAGTAATTGGCACCCCCACACTAATAATAACGAAGAAATGAAAATGTAAGAATGAAAATAGAGAATACAACTAGGTTATTTGTTTTTGTAAATGGAGTATAATCAACACTCATTACTAGACAGTGCATCTTTATGACAAATAAAAATTGTCGAAATCAATTCTGTGAAGCAGAGGTTGAATAAAAATGAATATTCTAATATCTTAGGATTATTATATATTTTTGTTATAAATGCATAAAGATCCGCAATATGCTCATTACATAAATACAGCCTAATTTCAACAGTTCTAAGATGGACGGTCTTGACATTATACGTTTCATCGAAGCAGTAGTGCATAGTAGTTACAAATTATACGCCGGTGTAATCGCTGACCAGGAGAATTGCATAGGTCAATCGCTGATCAGACGAGTAGTATAGACCAATCATTGATGAAGCAAGTAGTATCGGTCAGGTAGAGACCATGTAATGTATTGTATACGTTTACAACTCATCAGAAATGTAAATGCGCAACTTGCAATGATTATTCACTATCACTGATCAGGGTAGTCGGCTTCGAATTAATATGCCAATTATTCAGAGTATTCCGTAATGTGGAGAAATTAATTTGACATTTTGATTGCGTATGTGTAGCATAATCGGTGCTAGGTGGAAAATACTTGTTGGATAACTATTGTTTTTGTTTATGTTGTATGAGGATTTTAACAATGTAAAAATGATTGTGATCAGTGCATGACACGTTCTAAACAAACGTATCCCTACAGTAATTTTCAATTGTTATGATTTAATATCAACAGTCTGTACATTCTAAACCAAATCACATTATTTTCTCAATTAATTAGCAACTTGGATCCAGTTTAATCATAAAATGTACTATTATAAATTACGATATATTCACAATATATTAAAAATATGCAGCTGAAAATACCAGAAAAATTGATAAGAAGGTAAAATTATAAAAATAGATGAAGGACTATCTTTCAGGCAACAATATTTAAAAATTTGAAATTTATCCTTCCCAAAGTTGATGACATTTGAAATCACGGTTTTAAACAAATTCATTTTCTCTTCTACTTATGAAAAATACTAAAACAAACATAGTAAAAATAGCTACGGTAGTTCTGTAAAGTTTAAGTTGATGTTGATTTGGTCGAATTGAATTGTAACAACTCTATCGATTCTGTAACAAGCATGTTTACGAATTCTTTTAAACATATTTTTACCAGTCCTTCTTGCAGACACGTTAGTGACATCCACAATCGCGTAGTTTACTTAAAGACAGTTAAATTTATTTTCTGCACTCTGTTGCTTGGTGTCGTAATTCATAATATTATCGACATTTGCAAGATCGAGTGCTAAGGTTATCAACACCGATATACAGAAATTCTCGATTTGAAACTTTCTCATCCCTCGAACTTTCTCTTCGATCAATCGAACAGATTCGTAGAAATCGAAATGGTCTCTCCCGACTGCGAATGTTTTCTCTTTAAACCAGGCTCAGAATCAATCAGTATACATCTTCCGCGTTCCATCCTGTGCGATCCACTCTCCGAGCGCACGCACCCGTCTCGACGAAGGGATAGCTAGAGGGGTGGAAAAAAAAAGAGAAACTCCGCACGAAAATCTCGCCCCTCGAACGTCGCCGCGAGAAGTCGACCAGAGCAAGGCTTGATGGGAGTTACTATTATCCCGTCTACCTTACCGTCGCGTCGACAGTACGCGTGCTTTCAATTTCACTCCGGCGAATAACAATTTCCTGGCTTATTTACACCGGACCCGTCATCTTTGACGCGTTATTATCGGAATTCGATAACTAATATCTTTTCACCGTGAATGGTGGAAAGGAACTGCGTCTCGCCAGGGTTATGATTAAAAAAAAAAAGAAGAAAAAGAAAAAGATGATAGAGGATGTAGGTGGTCTAACGAAGTGGTTGCATAAAAGCCTGCAAACGCGTGGAGGAGGGAGAGAGATCTGAGTTAAAGCATACGAAACATTCTCATTTGCGTTTTATAAGTACGCCCGAGGCCGCCTCAGGCTACCATCTTTTAATAACCATTCATATCCTTCCATACAGCATCACCCAGTTTGGAACACTCGTTGTGCGCCAATTTTTTTGCCTCGTTTATCTTGTACGGAACCACTCAGCACAACACGCAACCGACGAACATTTCTCTATAGTCATGAGAAGATTTTATGTTCAGATTATTTGTTCTTCATAAATAAATTTCTACGTTATTTCATCGACTGAGAGATTATCGTTTTATTTTGATTCTTTTGGTTCAATTTATTTTTCGAAATTATGCGATACACAGCAGAGGGGTGAGAATACGTGATATCAAGTAAAAGTTAGTTTTCATGAAACATAATTTCCATCGATTACGACTTCTGTTTGTGCGACCATAAGGCCACTTTTTTCGTACAGGTTTAGACAAGAAAAAGACTCTTGTAATAGACAATCGCGCTAAACATTTATACAGTCCACAAAGTTTTGTTTTATCTTTCCACGTTAAATACAGTTGAAGATTCTGTTACCCTGTTAAGCCTGAAGACACAACTTCGTTATTTTGTCAGATTTCGACGCGAATGCTGAAACAGAAATATAAATATTCTAAGCATTCAATTTTCCGTTGAACGAAGAGACACGTCGTTTATACTCCCGAAGTGTGAACACTCGGTTTAGAAGTGAAGTTTCCCCGGTTGTCCTTTTTTCTTCGGCAGTCAGACAGAGGATCCGACGGTTGCCGAAGTAAACAAGCATATCTGAAGTTTCCAGCAGGACGAACCCCTGCAGGACGAAAGTCGTTCGATACTGATCCTTCGTCATCGTCGGCGGCGGTGGCGGCGGCCATGCTCGAGAATTCTTTGAACCGAAGACGGAGAGGAGAACCGTCGAGTAGACGAAGGGCTGGAAGGATGACGTAATTAACTAAATGAAAGTTAAACGGCCGGAGGGAAAAATGGGGACACAAGTGTCTCATCAACACTTAATCCCTCGTATATAGCTTGACTGAGTGGCACGCGTTAATTTAGGGGAAACTGCCCGGTCTAAAATTTGATGCCTCGGCTTCGCCTCTCAGTCTGGTCGCCGCATACCAAATTCGAGATTGTCGACTCATCAGATTTTCCAACGAATTACCCCTGTGTTGTGCTCGTGTAAGACCAGTGCATGCCGGGGGAAATAGTCAACGAAGATCAATTTTATTGCGGGAAAAGTTTGCACTATCGATACGTCTCGCATTCGAACAGTACCTTTCAATTTGTATAGAATTTGTATTTAATTTGTATTTAATTTGTATTTAATTCGTATTTCTAGCAATCTGTTGCAGAAATGTTTGGTTATCTTCTCAAATCTACGCCATTCAAAACCGATTTTAATTGTTTCGATATACAGCGAATTCTCTATATATGTCGCCGAGGCATGACCGATAAGTGTCGCGGAATTATCACCACTATCGAAGTTTGAGGGACCTCGGTCGCCGAGGAGTGTAAGGTCGCGTGGATCAAAGAATAGTATCTCCTGGTCGATATATGTCCGTGGCTTGATCCGTATTTTTGGACATATATCGAGTAAACACTGTAATACGTTCAGGTCGAATATACTCGTCATGAAAAATATGGAAATGTTTTGTTCAAGGGGGGATGTACACCTAGGTGGTCGAAAAGTGAACTTGACTTTGAGAATTTAAAAAAAAACTTTAGTACATAAGTTGTGTCACACTTTTATCTACAGAACAGTCGATTTTTGTTAAAAAATATCCAATAGAAGGCGGCAACCATATTTATGAGACCGACTTTCATCACCGATTGGATAATCTGTAATCTCTTTCATATACGTTTTTTGTAGAAATTCTAGAAAATTAATATATTAGAAATCGTTTAAGAAAGTTTAAGAAATCGTTATTTAGAAAGTTAAGATATAGATACTTACAGGCACTAATTAATTTTTATCGAGTGTCTGAATATTTTTGTAACACAGTGATTAGTTCACTTGTTCATAATTGTTGGGTAACATAAATTCATCGTTTGATTGCACCAATAAATATATTTGTTGTTCAGCTGTGATTAAATAAAACCCACTTACAGTCAATAATTTTATAATTCCAATTCTCTGCTTGCTCTACTTCGTTAAGAAATGAAAAGAAGGTATTGGAAATAATCGAATGAGTTTACGCTATTCAGAAAATGGTAATCAATAATTTGATAGTAGTAAACCAATAATTGAGATTAGTTGGTTCAGTAGCTTGTAGAGTGGGTTGGCGCAAAGTACGTCTGCGAATCATGATGAATGAAACGTGCTGATCTCATGGGACTACGTTGGATTCCGTTAATGTGCAAACGACGGTGTTATTAATGATTTATAGTTATCCCCAAGTCCGATTGCCCTCGACTCGTCGTAGATCATGTCGACTTCTGCAGACGACGACATATCGTACAATTTTTCCCGTACACAAGTCAACATTTTTATTTCGCTCACGTACAGGGACTCCGCTATGCAAAAAGTCATTTGACGTCTAACGGGCGAAGTTTAGTATTAGTATTCCAAACCGGTGCGTCGGAAGATGGGGGTTCCACGATCATCGAAAAAGAACTTTCTCTCTTTCTCTCTCCCTCTCCCCCCCTCTCTCTTTCTTTCTTTCTCTCTCTCTCTCTCTCTCTCTCTCTCTCTCTCTCTCTCTCTCTCTGCGGGACAGTCTCGCATTACAGGTATTCTTTTCCCGATGTTCAAGTTTGAAAATCGAACCTGCTTGAATCAGGATTACCCAACTTTTTCCCCTGTGACCTTTCAAATGACCTACGGACGATACCATTTGTCCTACAACTAATTGTACGACAGAAATTGTGCGGCATTTAAATGGAGATTCGGGATAAAAATAAAAAATTACGTAGAACATACAAATAACTTATTTTATACTAAAACCGGATAATTTGGTGATATCGCATAAGAAATTTATATTTTCAATGTAAATAAGATTTAGAAACATTAATTTAAATTAGAGTATTTGATACATAAGGAAATGTAACTGAGGAAATTAAATGCAGACAATATATGATGAAAATGATAGAAAACGGTACACATAAAATGATGCAATTATTTATTTATAAACGGTCGCTTTCATCTAATTCTAAAATGTAAAACGAATTGAACTCTCCAGAATTATCTTCGAAATTAAATAGCAATAAATTACAACATATACTTCATACAGAACAACTATAGTTACAGGATGACTTGAACCGCTTTATTTAAAATTGCGTTTTAAAGAAAACAAAGAATTTGTAAATTGGAAATATAATATTATGTGTACCATTGATTAAATTATCCATATTTAATGTTTGAAAAACGCTTGTAAAGAAAAAACCACAAAAGAAAATAACACACACAAACTAATTTTTTAGTTTCCAGGTTATAATATAAAAATGAGTATTATTTATCACTTATTGACTTTTCTGCATTGTTACATGCGGTTCTTTATGCAAAATAAAATTTTTATACGTCAGTTGCAATCTATAGGAGCTGAGTCAAAATTTATTTTTCTCATTAATAATTTTTATATGTTAAAAATGGTATATCGACATTGTTAAACTTTTTTAATCTTTTCACTACTTTGAATTACACCTACACATCTTTGTCAGGAATGCATAAAATCTGCAGTCTGTCTATGATATAATTGGCTAAAATTTCTCAAAATTTCTTAGGCGACACGAAGTGATGAAAATCGAACATTGTGCGGCATGCTTTTCTGCGACTGTCTGTCCAACTTGTCGTGCCACGTGAAACAGAATAAATAAATTATGTCCAGGATTATCCTGCTCCTTTCTTCTTTGATCTCCCAAAAGTGAAATCGATACGATCATTTTGCGATCTTCGGCGATTTGACGATCGATACTCGCTCGCCGATTTTCGTTAACGCGTTTTTTTTTCGGGGTATCCCGGCTCGTCCTGGCTCGTATATTCTCGCTACAAAGGCCCGTGAATCCTGCTCAGAGGATTTCTCCGGTCGTCCTGAGGATTAGACTCGTATAATTCCACAAGACGTCTAGGAAACCATTAGGATCCTCCATTCGGCCCGGATAAGGTCCGATGGAATTCGAGGGACGTCGCATTCCCGGTAAACCGATCGAATTATTTATATTTATACGAGGTTCTATTCGATATCGAACACCGGCGCCGATCGCGGGGAATGAAAATGGTGAAATGTTTGGACCGTTTGAATTTGCGTCGGAATTTTCATACATGGAAGTTGATTCAATTTCGGAGCTCGTTACATTGCATATTAAGAACGGAAGAATTTCATTTATTTGTTATGAAATTCCGTCAGTGCAATCGATGGGTTCGAATACGCATAGAAGTTTTTACACGGAAAAATCAAGAAAATCATTTTATCGGATAATTTAATACGAGGGGATTGAAGCAAAACGAAACGGAACGAGTACAGTAGTGTTACTAATAATTAACCCCTTCTAACCCTCTTGGTGTTATAGTGCAAGGGGTTAATTGCTAGTTATTTTTGTTTCCCAGGTTCTCTGATTTCATTATGAAAGTAAAAATGCGTGTCCCATATAAACGGGTCATTTTTTACCCCATGACTGCTTTTTCATTCATTCTGTTATCTGCTGTTGTTGATCCGAAAGTTTTCAGACTTCGGTAAAAAATAGTTCAATCTTTTTTCTGCGATATGAAGTTAGAACTACTACTGCGCGGTCTTTTTACGAACTACTCTTGAAAATTAGCAGCTGGAACTTTGCTTGTTTTACCGGAAAACTTGTTTCTCGATTAAGTTTCGATGATTTTATTTTCTAAATACGAAGACTTATTTTATGTATACTTCGTGCTTATTGTTCTTGTTCTCTAATAATTTATCAAAACAAAGTAGGTTTTATTTCTGTCGGAAAGATTCTGTTATCAATTTTAATTTCCACATCAATTGTTTTTGTGAAACTCCATTCGTATTTCGCAAAAAAGAAAGTTTTCCTTTGCGCCTTAATAATTCACCTGAGAAGAATATACGTTTCGCATAACCAATCTTGTTAGGAAGGTATTGTTTAAATTTTCTACTGAACGTAAAAGTTTGTGTTTTATTGTATTTTAGGTTTATTACATTACGTTAAAGTTTGTAATGAAAAATTGAAGGTTACAAAATTTGTTCGCGTCCTACTTTTGGATTATGAAAATCAAATTCTGCGTATCGCATAAACAATGCAAGTTTGTCACTGCTAACAGAAGTAGTTTTGAACGAGCAATGATTAAATGCGTAGCACAGACCAGCCACAGAGCAGACAAGTACAGTAGCATACTCGAGTAATTTCTCGGACAAGCACCGCGAGGTTACCACTTGACAGCCAAGTAGTATAGATCAATCACTGGTTACGCAAACAGGATAGATCAGCCCTTGATCAGACAAATGGTACAGTTATATCACTTGTGTAAGAAGGGACGTCTAATCAAGATCATTCTAGGCGAATAGGAGAAATGTTTATTCAGAAATCAAATGTAATTTCAAACGTATTCGCAAATTCAACGTAAGTCAAACCTTGATAAAATTTCCAACAAAGTATTCATACAATGAATAATAAATAGTAATAATAAAATTTGTGTTGAAGTAATAAATACATAAGTAAATAGTAATATCTTTCAATCGGCTATACGTACAAAGTATACAGCTTTATTATTATTATTTTTCATTTATTCATTACCTATCATTGATTTATTATTACTCTAATTAATGTTGAATTTATATATTGCTCTACTTTTCCCTTTCCATTCTTTTCACCACTGTTGTTGATCTCTTCAAGTCTATCCAGCTTCTGGTAGTATCTTCAATTTACACGACTCGTCACACTTAATTCGTCATTTCATTATTTCAATCGACTCTGAATCAATCTTGTATTTGTCATAGGCATAACCTTGAAATAGAAATCGTCGAATTCGTGAACACGTCTTCTACACAGGCAAATATAAAAAAAACATTAAATTCTTTTCTAAATATGAAATAATAAAATAAAAATCACATTTTAAGGAATTTTATCTTCTGCCACAAAAACGTTAAAAAATATGCGGGTTCTAAAATAAGAAATACTTCTGAACCCTTTGCAATACGATTTATTTTACGGTTACAGTGATTAGAACTTTTTATTCATCGGCTCCAATAGCTGTGCATTAACAAAGCCAAAATAGAATTTTCTTTTGGTTTAAAGAAAATGAATACATATTTATTAGACTCTGTCGATGTTGTAGAGCAAGAGGTTGATATGAATACATATTTATTAGACTCTGTCGATGTTGTAGAGCAAGAGGTTGATATGAATACATATTTATTAGACTCTGTCGATATTGTAGAGCAAGAGGTTGATATAGGAATCGCGCGAAGGATGCACTGAAATTAAGAAAGAGTGTACGCGTAAATTGCGGACGTACGGAATAGAGGGTATCGATTGCGACCGAGCAGAGATACAGAGAGGTTCCTCGAGGCAGAGCAAAAAAATTCGCAGTCGCCGCCGAGTGAAAATAATGCTCGAGGCAACGAATTTATTGTGGGAACGTTCAGCGAACGATCCGTAGCCGGCATCAAGGTGCCTTCATTGGAATCCGCGTGCTCGTTCCGGCTCCCAAGTTTCTCCAACCAGCCGTGAGACGAGTAAACATCGCGACGGAATCATATGCGTGCAAAGTAGACGACGGGTGCCCGGTCTCTTTGTGGGTGTATATCCGGATGCGTGAGGGTGCATGTATATGGTAATACGGGCAGGATGTGGACCTTTGCAGTGTTAACGATTCCGCATTCGGTATTAATCTGAATTTCAAATTTCCGCGCTATGGCACCTTCGCGCACGGAATCCCTGACGAGGGCGGGAGAACCGTGCGGCGAGGCGAGGGTGTCCTTTTGTCACGGGGACTGGCGAAAATGTTCAAATCTTTCCCCGCGCAATCGGAATTCTATTACAACGTGTACGTAATCGCCGGGTTCCGTCGGCTAAACGCGAACACGGTTCGACTGCTTCAACAATCCCCGACGAAGATTAATGAAACAGTCCCTTGACGTTCTTACGAGTCGCAACCAGAGGCGAACGCCATTTTAGACTTTCACCCCTAATTTACCAGCTAGAAAAGAGGGGGGATCCTTAAGAAGAACAGGAATTTTTTGTAAAAGAAAGTATTAGATATTCACTTTTGAGACTTCAGGGGTAATTTTGGCTAATTAATCCCGTACACTACGATGTGTTCTACGCTTTCAGTGATCAAAACTTTTTTGTAATTCGTAAGTTCCTAAGGAAAGGAGAAAATTTATGTCTATTGTATGCCTATGTGTTCTGCGATAGTTGTACTTTAAGAATGCCAAAATAGAATTGTATTTCGGTTCAAAGGAAACTAATAACGTACATATTTATTAGACTCTGTTCAGAGTCTTCATCGCGAGTCAGACTCGTGAATATAGTGCTAGGGGTTAAAGGAAAGATATTTTAGAAATGAAAAATAAGAAAATATACAAAATATTTGATAAATAAAAAGAATATATATATAATATTTTCAGTATGAAAACAGTTTTTTAGTACAGAAAGATAGTATAATGATTACTCTTGCATTGGTCTGAAACGAAAAACTAAAAAACACTTTGGACACGGTTTGTCAATGAACCATAAAAAGTGAAAAAAATGTTATAAATTGACAATCTGTATTATGAGGTGGTTCGGATGATTATGTTTGGAAAATTATCATTCTATGCGAAGCTTTGAATACAAGCTACAACCAAAAATTATTGTTAGCATTGTGTGTCTGGAATGTGAGGATTTGACAATAACACAGCTTTCTTATACACGGTGTCCCAAAAATACTTTCTTGAATGAGGTAACTACTGAAGTCATTTCAAGTAACTTTTTCCTCTGCGAAAATGTTCTCCGTGCTTTTGTCAACGAGTTATCAATGAAAACCGTGGACCAATCAGAGTGCGGATACAGCGGACGGATACCGTCTCGGCCAATGCGAACGCAACGCCACGCTCAGCGGGACTTTCAGCCGTGCTCCGATTGGTCCGTGTTTTTCGCGAATAACTTCCGAACGAAGCCGCGGAGAAGATTTTCGCGAAGGAAAAAGTTACTTGAAATCACCTCGGGAATCACCCTATCATCGGATCACCCTGAAAGAAGTACAACATTTTTTGGACACTCTGTCGAAATAGCATTCAGGAAATGAACTGAAGTGCTGGGTTTTGTTAAATGAATTTTCGTGTTGAACGTTAAACTAACTATTTATTAAAGTAAAAAAGAAAAGTGAGAGTAAAACAATACATCATGGTTCTGGCAAAAGGATACGAAATAGGAAAAAGTAATACACGCTCGCATACTACTAAAGGTAGAACTGAGATCAACGGCATCTCTGAAAGGAGAAAGAAAAAGAACAATTATGGCGGATTATTCAAGAAATATAGAATCGCGGTTGCTGGTGCAACATGAAGATTTTCGAATATTAATTTCAACAGACGCGCGGCTTAAGTGTCCGTACAATGCTCAGGTCGCCTTGTGTGCTGTCGTTGTGTCGCATTGCGTATAAATCAACCATAATCAAGACCGGCCGATGTCAATCGTGACCGAGAAGAAGATTGGGTACGTGGACAACATTTTCCTCTGCCATTCGAAGCTGGCAGTGAACGAAATAATTTTAAAAAGTGTACGTTCAAAGCGTCGCGGGTTTTTCATGCCCCTGGTAACGAAACAAGACGAGCTTGCCCGGAGCGAGGACACGTCGTTTCAATTTCCGAATGGACCAGAAGAAAGGAGGGACAGGAGCTGGCCGGGTGTAGGAACAGAAACGGGACGGGACGGGACGGGACGGGACAGAAAGAAAATCGTCAGCGCGTTGCTTTAACGAAGTGTCGTCCGCGCCGGGATCGGACGTTCATTTTGCGCGTACGTTAGCTCTTCTGCTCGCTGAAAGAGGCGTTTTCCGAGCGAGGACACGACCCTGACCTGGCCGCGCGCGTGTACGTTGCGAAAAAGCGAGAAGCCAGACGATAGATCGGCACTGGTCGCCGGCAAAAAAAAATGGAGGACGGGTTTACGGGCCGCTGATATCAACGCGAAGGTACAGCGAAGTACCGAAGGAAACCAGCCGAACGAAGTATTATACATATATCAAACCTCCCCCGTGAACGCCTCGTGCGGAAGAAACGCTTCGCGGCGAGGAGAAAAGAAATTAATAGTCGGTTGATGGACAAAAAAAAATTTAATCGGAACCTGGAGGAGAAATGCTGTCTTCTGGTCGCAATTAACCACGCCTTCTTTTTGGAGGTCTGTTAGTCAGTTTCTGAGAATAGAATCTCCAGTTTGTTCGAACATTTGGATGACCAATGTTCGGAACTAAATGTTATTAATTAATGTTATAAATTATTCTGAGAATGATGTATTCGGGTTTGTTTTGAGATCATGATTTTTGGGGTTACTTTATTTGTTTTTAATTAAGATAAAATCATTTAGTACCCACGACACCTATCAAAATTTTTCCTCACTTTAATATGGCAGTAGTCGAGAAGAGTTTTGCGCGGACGAGCATTAGGGTGGACCTTATTTCTCGACCACTGGATGAGAAAATAATCTGTGCCAAATCTCGGCCCGATCGGACAACGAGAAAACGTGCCACATCGAATTTGAAAATAATTTATTTTTTAACTGGTTTTTTTTTCATTATAGTATATCATTGTTATACATTGTTACGTATCGTTGAATTTGTCTTTTTACGCCCTTGAATATTATGGAGACAAATTATAAGGTCATCCTGAACAAAAAGTCATGATCTTGAAACCTCAAAAACTCCAAAAAAAATTCTAATAAAATTATTTTATAAAATATTATACCGGAAAGAAAGCGTAGGTTATTATGGGATATAAAGCATGTTGAAGACAGCTATGAAGTATCCAAAGTCGATATTATCTGCGAAATTGCATTGTGGCGAAAATAATGTAATGGATCGCATCAATGAAGAAATTATGTGGGGTAGTCAAACGATCTTGTAACGAAGGAAGCAATAAAGGAGAACTATACACGCCCAAGTAATATTCTCGCGTTTTCTCAAATATTCATATAATCAGAAACGGTTATCAGATGATATGAAGCACAGGAAAAATGTAACCAATTTTAAAGCAGAATATGCAATTTAGAAACACGGGAAGAATGGAAGATAAGAAAAATGATACATTACATGAATCAACATTATTTATTACATACGTAATAAATTATAACTTTTCATGTGCGATTATACTTGTAATTTAATTTCATCGATTATCTTCTATTATATTTTATAAGATATAATATCTACACATTTAGCAATACACTTTAATGTGGTTGTCATACTTGAAATAATACTGCTATAATACAGACCTATTATATGCTACATAGCACTGTGTATGTACTACAATTTTTGTTTTTAAGTTAAAATAGTCACGTGCACTTCAAACAATTCAAACATTATACGAGCTACGTTGGTGGAAGTGTAATATAGTCGACGAGAGTTTTGGCATATAATAAAACTTGGTTTATTGTGGCAGAGGTTGTGATGAAGTTGTAGACACCGACTATGCCGGGATATGAATTTAGGTAAGCTATATTACGACGGTGACGACGAATACTTAAGTGCGTCAATGTGGCAATGAACGAAAGATTTTATGAGGCAGAAATGTTGCGTTTTTTTAACACATGTTAATTTAATCGTGAAGCTATTTTTGAACTTCGAGGAAATAGTTTCAAAAAATGCAGTATTGCACAATTCAGGACGTCTCTCGAAAAAGGGCCCGTAAATGAAAATGACAAATGGAATAAATTCTGTTCGACGTTCCAATTTTTGTGTTCCAAAATTATGGGAAAACAAATAAAAAAAAGTTCAATTTTTGTTTTTTCCACTAGACTGCGGATTTTATGCATTTATTTAACTATATGTCGCGACTAATTATTTGGTGGAACTGTTTGGTGGAAATCGAAAATCGCAAAGGAAAAAGTTACTTCGAATGACCTAAGGAATCAACCCTATCAAGGAAGTACAACATTTTTGGGACACCCTGTATATTTCAGTGCATAATATTTAACTGCCTTTCGCTTATCGTGCACAAACCACCTAAGCTATAACGTATCTCAATCTTCACAAACTTACGCACAATGTTAGCACACCGTCAGTTTCGGATCGGATCACAAAATGGCCTCCAAAAACGTATTGTTTCGATTTCAACCGATCCAGACGTCCTGTGTCTCGTCCAATTCTCCTCGGATTCTTTAATTTCTTCCTTCGATGAGCCTCGGTGCTGTTTTCGTAAGGACTTGAGCGATCCTTCTCGGGGTTTTCCAGCATCGAATGAGCCGCGGATACCTTTGATATCGGCGTAATCGATCGTGCGGGCCGAAACTTCCAGTTACTCTTCAAAGGGGCCGCTGTGTGTTGGCACGAAAAATTCTCATAAAGCTTCATAAATATTTCATGGGATTCGCATAAGCGTGCAATTAGACTGACTTAGTGGTCCCTCAGGGCTGATAACGTTTTTCATCCGGTTCTGCTCCTGGGATTAATCGCTCCTCGATAGTCTTATATCCTCGAACGAGCTTTTTGTATAACGCTGTTTTTTCTTCGCTTCTTCCTGCCCATCCCGAAAAAACCCTATGGCAATTTTCTTTTGAATCGCAAGTAATTGTTCTTTCTCGAACTTTCACGGATATTGCACCCTATCTTTACTGCATCCTTCCGGTTTTTTATACACTCACATTTTCATTTATTTAATACTGCCATGATTACGTATAATTGATTAACTTTATCGAAACACCATTTTGGGACACCAACAACAGTTTATGCGTAACTAAAAACTATAAAAATGTATATTTTTCAATCATTTTGTTCTTTGAATATTTTTCTTTATATTTTGCGCAGATTATCTTAAGTTTCAATAAAATTCAACTTTATATCAATGATTTTTATCGCAGAAAATTTTAGAATAACTGTCATTTTTCCGTCCGTGGAGGAAACCGAATAACTTCGGAGAAAATAACAGTTTATAAC
The DNA here is from genome assembly GCA_028454255.1 of Halictus ligatus. NCBI lineage: Eukaryota > Metazoa > Arthropoda > Insecta > Hymenoptera > Halictidae > Halictus > Halictus ligatus. Next base: position 6,004,946 of record CM052135.1, read on the forward strand.
AGTTTATGTGTAACTAAAAAGTATAAAAATGTATATTTTTTAATCATTTTGTACTATGAATATTTTTCTTTATATTTTGCGTAGATTATCTTAAGTTTCAATAATATTCAACTTTTTATCAATGATTTTTATCGCAGAAAATTTTAGAACAACTGTTATTTTTTTGTCCCTGGAGGAAACCGAATAACTTCGGAGAAGATAATAGTTTATAACAGTTTATTTGTAACTAAAAACTATAAAAATGTATATTTTTCAATCATTTTGTTCTTTGAATTTTTTTTCTTTATATTTTACGTAGATTATCTTAAGTTTCAATAATATTCAACTTTTTATCAATGATTTTTATCGCAGAAAATTTTAGAATAACTGTTATTTGTTCGTCCCTGGAGGAAACCGAATAACTTCGGAGAAGATAACGAAAGCTTAGTTCTGCTGGCAACGGTGTTCACAGTCGGCGCCAGAGACGGGTGCGCGGCAGTCCGAAAATCATTTTAATCGGAATGCGCCTTCCGCGCGGCGTTTGAATAACATAGTTACAAGCGAAACTCCGCTGCGAAGTTAGGGGGTGGCGCGAGGAGAACCGGGAGGGTTGGAGCCGACTAGGTCCTAAGCCCCGAAACCGAAAGTAACTTGGAAATTTATGAAATAGCGGGGCGCTTCCTCCATTCAAGTCGAAGCTGCTATAATATTGCGGCCTGCCCGTTTAGCCTAGTTGCGGCGCGTGCCCCGCGAACCCCCCCTCGATAACACGGGTCCCACACCCTGATGAACGCCACATTCAGCTGTATAACTCGGCCATTGAGGTCGTTTAATGAAAATTGTTATGGCGCCTGCCGAATCTCCGCGGCGAATGCAGATGCGCTTGCCTACGGGAATGCATATGCGCTTATTATGGCGTGTCTGCTTGATCTCTTGGGTTACCGGGAGCTCAGATACCGCGGAAAATCTTACGCCGTGTCTTTATCACGCGCGTTAATTAAATTGTTAATTACACTGCTCCTCGGCGCCGCTTGCTAGGTAATCGCACGGATTGCCCGACTTCGATTCTGTTGTTGTACTCCTGCGGCATAGTATGTACGCATTTCCCTAGTGTATATAAAATATTAGGTGCAGATGTTCGATACTTTTCAAGATGTAAACAAAAACATTGTTATACCTATTCATATACCGTAATATATAGTGTAGTTATACAACTGACCACCTTGAATATTTCCGTTATTTATAATAATATTAAATAATGATATTTACAAAACTTACACGGTATGGGGGAGAGGTACGAGTCAAGGTCATCAGTCAGAACAAGTTTTTTCTACACATTTTACCGCCGCACAGCATTAGTTTATTAGATATTCACAAAAAAGTCTGTTAGGATGCCTTTCCCTAATGACCGCATTCGTCCTTTAGGGCGGAGGGTGATTATTCTCCAAAAAGCATAACTTAACGTACGAACACGATATTAATGCTTACAGTTTTTTTAATAATGTTCTATTGATGTGAACGTTAAAGTATTGTCGAGATTGTTTAACGCTTATGTAGTAGAAATTGTATTGCACGAAAGTGTGTACCAAATAACATTACAGCTTTATTCAATTTCTTCGTGGAAACATGAAGAAGACGCTAATAATTAGCCGAAATTGACTATAAGTCTAACACCTGTCATTGGTATCGATGAGATCCATATCGTCAGGTATGAACGATGAAATTACAGGATAATATCAATTACAATGGGGACGGCAAGTCATAGAGAGATCCTTACAGCTGCCCGTTTGCCGTGCACTAAAATTAGTAGTACGGGTCTATACATAGCGAAACAGCTGCGCTTACATGCCCCGTAAGTCGTTGACTTGTACTCCTAACAATTGATTTCCGATGAAAGCGCCCATCTCTGTAACGTAAGCGGTGTTCCTCGCTTATCGATGGTTCGAATGTCAATCAAACCTCAATATCCTGTTCCTATGACGTTGCATGATTCTGATAATGGTCTCCGCAGTGATCTGTTTCGCTTACAGTAATAAGGCCGTTTCGCAGTACATGCTCATGACGCACCTGATTATTTTAAATTGTATATATTCCTGTTACGTAAATATATTCCTCCAGTAATAAAATGAATGTTTATATCATGTAGGAAAAGCATGCTTCGTGTTAAATTGCTATTTTAACACTAGAACTATCGAGCCCTAATCGAGGCTGATGTATATTACATTATAATAATAACAGGATCGAATTAATTAAAATTTCATAGAATTTTTAGAGTAACATGTATTTGAATAAAGAAATATACAAAAAATTTATCAAGCAAATATTTCTATTTTCACAAATTGTAAAAGAAAAAATCTAGTGTTAAATTACTGAGCTAAAATTAAATTGTCTAAAATTACCATTTAAACTTCATTATTTAGTGTTCAAAAGAAGGATTAAATTAATATCATAAAAACTTAAAATTATTACATGAATATATTGTATAACATTATTATTGCATTGAGTATAGTGCTGCTGATCCTTCTGCAGTTTAAAACTCATGCAGTTATAGTGATACGTTATACAGCTTTATTTTATTGCCTATTTATGAAAATTATACTTACAATAACATAAAATGGAACTGTATGTAATTTTTGTACCAATTTTTCTTATAGTAACGAAATTTCATTGTTCCTTACGCGACTATAAAAATTAATTTCAGCAAACGTAAAAATCACAACGTTCAACAAATAAAAAAGTATTAAATGTTCGATAAACGTGGACCAAGTTAAGTTTATTAAATCTGTGGAACATTTAAAAACGCTTTCGCGCACTCCATAAATTCCAATCTTTCAACGCACATCAGTAAGATTAATAGAGGCTTTATGAAGCTTACTTGACACTTGGTAATTAGGTAGAAACAGGAGAATGTTTAGCTAGCTAGCACGACTATCGTGACGCGGAGCGGGTAATACCTTCGAGGATACCTACGAAGTTAGCACCAAGAAACAGCATGAACTTTCGATTACGATTTACTACTCGCTCGAAGTCACTTACGTTTTCAGGACATATCCTGTCGGAGTACTTACAACCTTGTCGTATTATGCTACATTCCTGCATTATATGATACTAATATTTCGTTCGAAAACTGAACATTGTAGGAAAATCCTTCACGTTATTTATCTATACCAAAACGTGGTTTAATAAGCGAAATAGTATTCCCAAAAATTAAATAGGTAAGTTAACTACAAGTTATTCCTTTCATATAATACAGTTTAGCATAAAACCTAAATAAACCTGTTAATAAATCTAAATAAAAGATATACATTCGCAGAAAAAGTAAACAAATATACAATCAATAGTTAATTTTAAAAATGGCTATATGTAGATAGATAAATTAATATCGTGCCTACGGATATTTAAAATAAAAATATAAGTTATAAAAGTAGTGCAAAAATTAGCTTCGGTTTATCTACAAGTAATTGCAATGGCGCAGGTGTATTGCTCCGCTATACTTTGAGCTACATTCACTGAAAAAAAAATACTATGCGGCAGACTGTCTTCCACCTAATCGAGGCGTCAACATATTTGCGCCGCATCATTACTAGTTTCATCCGTCATAAAGTTTGCGTCGGTATCACATATTCCGTGTATCTTCTCATAGATGCACGGCCACGCTGATGCAACAGCCATAAACTTCCTTCGGTGCAGGTTGACCTCGACCCACGTTGCGTTGATCCGCATAAATCCTTACATTTTCATACGTTCCGGGACGTGATGCTCGCGAAATGAGTCGTTCGTGATAAATTTCGTTCAACCGCGTGGACAGCCTCGCGTTTGCGCAAACAATCCAAACGGCAACAATCGTGGACCCTTTGTTCGTCGTGCGCGTTTCAGAGGCTTAGTCTTCCGGCACGGTCAACACAGATCCAATAAACTAGAACTTAAAGTTGGTTACGAGGTAACCGTTGCGTGCCACCAATGTAATCCACGTTTCCACGAAAACGCACACCGCGGCTGTTGCCACGCGATTCAATAAGAACTTTATCCTTTTACTTAGTTTACTGGTCCGAATTGCATGATTTTGTAAAATCTCAACTTTCTACCATCGCCTTCTTTAAACAACTACACACGGAAATCGAACGTGGCTTTGTTGCAACAAAGAATGGTACGGAGAAGAATGTTCGTTGACCCTTGTACAGTACTTTTCGTGTTAATGTAGTAGATTGACCAATCTAATTTGTCAAATGTACACGAAGCACTAATGACTTGAAATTATTTTTAATACCGTGCCGCAAATTTTCTATAATGAAATGAATCTTTATCTTAGTTTTGAAATAACACGACTTGCACCATTTTTGCTGTCGCGATTGACTCAATTATAAATATATTAAATTTATCTAAATTCTTTTGAGCATATCAATCTGTAAACCTTGAAAGTTTCTGTTATCTAAGACAACAATTTGTCATTATAGGGTTGGTACTATCTAACCCTTTGCACTCGGATGTCCCCATTAAGAGGACATTATATTATATGTCCGTGGCTAGACTCCTGTTTTGGACATATATCGAGTAAATACTCTACAGTAGACTCTCGATCTAAGCCCAATCCTCAGGTCCGTGCTGCGACATAGATCGTGTAGCCGAAGGCGCACTATATACCGTCAATTAAACCACTAAATGCAGTTCCAATTATATCGTGTTTAATGTCATTTTAACCAGAAAAGTGCCACGAATAAGTTGGTGAAAGTCCAACAAAAAAAATCATAACAAACAAAGAAGTTTTGTAATTGGATTAGTAGTGGTTAGGTTTAGTATGTCGCTCAGTGGAGGGGATAGGCGAAGTGACTAAGATCGTGTAGCTCCGTTCTGCTTAAATCAAGACTTTACTTTATATCGCGGCTAAACTATGCTCAATGATAATTCAGAATTTTAGAGGATAATACCATAAATCGCTTAGGAAGACACTACTTTAATGAATGATTTCAACCCTTAACGGACCAATGCCGCCATATAAGTGTCATGGCACATTTACTTACTGGCTACAATGCCGCGTATATGACGGCAAAAATAAAAAAAATATATAAACATATATGGAATAAAATAGAAATATTTTCCTTTCTGTACTTGATATAAAAACGTTGAGTCCACAGTTTCTCTTCGTATGAAAAATAGCTTGGATCTGGTGGAAAGTAAACTTGAAATACTTCCTTAAGGGTTAAGTGAAAAAGAATACGAATTATATTTATCAGGAGCTTGTTAATAGGGTTGTCAATGATTGTGCTGCGCCAACTGGAAGATCAAAAATCTTACATAAGAATCCCAAACGAAATTCTGAGATTATGTTAACATAAACTAGGTTTAAATATAGAACCTACAATGAAAAAGAAAAACAAATTTTTACATAAAATGTTCCACCACTAAGCTCTTCAATCCTCACTTTTAATACGTGGGATGTCGTTAGACCAACTAATTGAAAAATTAAGGTTGTGTCGAACATATTCTAAAGAAAGAAAATCTGTTTAGCAAGACATCTGCGAACTTACAACAGAATTACTGTATAAATCCCGACTTGAAAAGAGCATTGTAAATGTTATTTCTTCGTTCAATATTAATTATATTCATTCACCAGACTGGTCTGGTTATGTCACACGAGAAAGTATAAGGGAACGTGTGTAGTAGCTAAAATGAATAAATTGGTTTTAACTGCGAACGAACTTAGTTTTCATAAAGTATTTTATGAGAATGCGAATTTGCACGAAGATTCGCAGTCTAGTTACCAGTTCAATTCAGAGTTACATTGAAAAGAGAGTACATTGAAAATTTCATTTGTCTTGGGACGCGCGCACGATTATGTTCCGTCTTATCGACAGTTTCAGGTGGACGTTAGTAGTAGGCTTTTCACTATACGTGTAACTCCACATAACCAAATTTTGCAAAAAACTTGATGGGGTACCCCTAAACTGTAGAAACGTCCGCAAATGCCAAGTATAAAATTTTGTTTGTGTCGCGATCGTAAAACTCGTTTGGCAGGAACGTTCGGGTCGCCATGTATGGGGACATAGAGCCACGCAGGACTGGCTAAGCTAAGGTATTCGGCCTCGTCGCGTCGGTCTCCTCGTTTGCCCGGTGCCCGATAAATCGTACGTCTGGGACTCGTTCGACGCGGAAATTCCTGCTCTATTTCCCCGCTCGGTCCCCGCGCAATTCCCTTCCCGCTCGTCATGAATTAACGTAAGACAGAACGGGACGGCAGATTTTTGCACGCGAACGACGTACGGAGGCGGGCCCCCGAAGCCCGAAGAAAAAGAGTCTCTTCCTCAAAGGAAATTCTTCCTCCCGATCAAGCCGGAACGGTCGTAAACCTTACACGGGCCGTTAAACAGACCTATACACACCGGCGAAGGGAGATATAAAAAGGGGTGGCTCCGCGAGACATCGCACACCCGGCATCCACCACCAACACCGTCGACCGGGTCGGTTGCGTTACGTGGACCAGAAACGAACCTACGAATTCGACCACAGCTTTGCAGATGCCTGTAATTTGTATCCCGAGATAGCTATTCCCGTCGACCGTTCGCGGTTAAAGGGAATCCCTCTGATCTAAAATATTTTTTCCCTTTACGTTTCCTTTTTTCTTTTTTTTTTTTTTGTTTTTTCCGATCGACCGAAAAGGGGTTGGCGGCGCACGGGGTCGAAACGAATCACAGGCGCGCCCAGTATTACGATTCTCCGGGTTTTGAGACCAGTCGATGCCAAACGTTGTGCCCGAAGCTATCGATTTATTTGTGATTGTTAACATGGTAATCTATCCGTCGCGCTGCGCAATCTATCGGTTTACTTTCACGGCGCGATTCTCGAGTATCGGCGGTAAATGCAAGCGATTTTTTTTTACTAACTATTTTTGCTAACTAAGCGTTATTTTTGGGAGGTCAATCGTTATTATTATTTATTGTGTAATGTATAAAACCTGAAGTCTTCGGCAACGTAGTCAGCGTTGGCATGAAGTAAGAATTTTGTTAATGTTATGTACGTTAGGATCGCAAGAAAACTGTTTTACAAGAAGAATGTAAATGATTTGAAAACTTTTGGAGTGGAGAAACGAAGTTTACTTTTCCGGCCGATTAGTTAAGCTTATAATGTTTGGATAATTGTTTTACAAGACGTGTCTAAATATAATGGCAAGTGTAATGGTAATTTTACTCTTTCGTTACTGTCCGAGTAGCTGTTCTGTTGCTGACGAATTTGTAGTGAAACAAATAAAGTTTGTATGGGATTTTTATTAGTCTATACGTTTGCAGTACGGTCATATCGGTGAAGTCCAAAAAAAAAAGTAAACAGAATTTTGAAACGCTATTACGTATATTATTTTCGATCTATTCAGCTAATTGAGGGAGGAAATAAATTTACTATTTTTCTCCTGCACATAACAATCGAGGGATAATATTTTTGTTTTGCACAAAGTTCCGCAGTCCAATCACAACTATAATAATAATATATTGTCTGATTCTTTAAAGGTTCATGCTATAATTCCAAATTTCACAAGTTTGCGAAGGGGTTGCGTCCTCGTCTACAACTGTATAAAATTATGAGACAAGACTATAAGTTCTTGAACTTAATAGAATAACGTAATAGAAATTTTCGTATCGTTAGCAGAAAATTTAATGGTGAATACATATTAAATTGCTTACTTAGCAGAAATTAGAGATACGGACGAACCGTATTTATTTTTGTTTGAAAATATTATAATTACGCTGAGGATGTTCTGGATATTTTAGGAAGCAAGTTTTAATGAGGATCAATTAAGATTATACGCTATTTTGTAATTAACAATCCCCTTGATGGTTGTGTTGGAAATTATTTTGTGCACCTGCGAATTTCTGAGAAGATCCGCTAAGTGATTACACCTTTATTGAAATTCGAGATTGAGTTTTTTGAAGCGGTAGTCTTTAGCAGAATAGACAAAACAAGAGAAACGACTTAATTTTGATTTTCGTTTGTGAATTTGGGCAATTTAAATATTGTAAGTGTTTTTAAATAATTTTTAAAAAACCCGTTAAAGCAATGTTAAAAATTCAATAACTCCTCAATATTATAAAAATCTTCTGAAATTCTTTTTAACTCTTGATTCTCGTAAAAGACGAAAAAAATTGTGTTTTTCACTGTGAATTATACTGAATATAAATGATTGTAATGTCAGATATATACCTAGTGAAATTGTAGAATTGTAGTTGGTTCCACTCATTAAACATTTTTCGTGAAAAACTGAAGAAAGAAGTCTCCCTCCGCTCTAAAAATAATAATTTCATAATTGGTGTTTTCCACGTACAGTAATGTGACTTCATCGTAACAAGGAGTTACCGGATTTAATTACATCATTTGTGTTTAAGGTCGTATGAAAAAATATAATACCCGCCATATAAAAAGTAGCGACGTCGTTGAAGAACTTAAAAAGAAATAACCCGTTAAGCAACATTTTTCATGTCATTGAAAACAAAGGGGTCATTTCCGTGACCTCCTTCAGCGAAGCCACCTCCTATAATGACAATACGATATGGTTGTGATACTACCACAAGTATTCATGCTTTGGTCGTTCTACGTTTATATCGCGGCGTTTAATTTATCGTAGTCATTGTGTATTATTTATTTTGCTTTCGCTGCAATTAAAACTTCATTGTTTTACATCTGCTCGAATTCCAATTTTATGCGTTCGTACTTTACGAGTTTTAAACATTTTTTAGCTTGCATTACCTTTACTCTGTTATGTACATGAAAGCCGATGTTATTGCTGTTCATATTATTATTATTCCAATTACTGCTCCGCGACATTCTCTCCGGTTTATACAAATCTGACTAAATTATATCCTTACAAAAAAAAGCAGTCACATCCCTTACAAATCCTGAGCGTGAAAAACCTGCCATTTTGCAAATCAATTAACTCTGGTTTACATGAAACGAATTAGTATTAACCGTCTAACTGCGTGATTTTTCAATTATGAGCACAATCACGCAACGAGAGACATAATTAACATCGAAATAATGAAAATTTTATCATAGTCAACATAAATACGATACAGCTCATGCGAATATGGATACTGTGACATAATTAAATGAGAGAGCTAAAAATTAACAGTTTCTGAATGGTAACAACCAAGGGACGAGTTAACTCGTCATCCCCACTTAGAAGATTAACATTAGTATAATATAACAAGTGTCAATTTGCCTACATTTTGTGGTATCAATCTATGTTCCTTAAAAATGAAAGGGGAGATTTCTGAGGTTATTTGAAATAACTTTGACCTTTACGAGAATGTTCTCCGTGGCAATCAGCGCGAGTTTCGTTAATAACTCTTTAATAAAGCCACGGAGAACGTTTCCGCAAAGGAAAAAGATATTTTGAACGACCTCGGGAATCACTTTTCGAAGGTGGTACATTTTTGGGACACCCTATATACACTGTGAGGCACGTAACACTTTCACCGAAAACATCTCCGGTGTTTTCAACAATACGAAAAAATGTTTCGAGAAGGAAATGTTTGGGTTCAGCGGTGCAATTATAGTTGAAGGAGACACTTTTCTCTCTAGGTCATTTTTTCCGATATTTCAAGGTCACCGTCCATTTTTCAAATGGACCGACGTGTCTTGATTAGTGTAACATTACAGCTAATGAAAATACAAACTCAACCATGTATAATACGTTGTCCTTCAAATGATCTTCGGAAGTCATTCTTCAAAAAGCATAATTTAACGCAAGAGGACCATGTTCATGCTTACCGTGCTCCACTAGGGTTCCGTTGATGATTCCACACAAGTTAAACCTCTTTTCATCCGTAAATATTAATCTACGCCATTTCTTCCGCATATGAATATTCTTTCCCGCAAAGTGTAATCGATTCATCTTATGTTGCACAGTTAACCAAGGCTTTTTCTTCGATTTTCTTCGTGTTATGTAGTTGCAGTTTTGTAAAACACATCTCACATTCTTTATATTAGTGTCTACACCAACACTTTGAGCTATTTGCCTTCCAGTCATCTTAGAATGCTGCTCTTAGTATTGCACGTCGTTCCCGGGCATTTAGACTTCGCGGACGTCCAAAACTCTTCTTTTCACCATAATTTTCCGGATTTTTCAAGAAGTTCATTATTACTTTTCAACTTCTATTCATAATTTTTGCTATTTTTGTCACTGAATATTGTTCTCCTTTCAATTTTATTATACTGTCAATTTTACACGCGTTCAATCTCTTTCCGCGACCCACTTTTGCATAATATTTCGCCTTTTTAGAAGAAATATACAACACGAAATAACATCACGGACTTTATTAACTATGTTCCGGGGTTGATGTTCGCAATTTGCGAGCTTCAGAGTAACTGGACAGCGTAGATTTACTAAGTGTGCTATCATTTTGTCCCGCTTGCGAACAACAATATTTACATTTTGTGTGTTAGAATCCTGTCGAAGTATATGTTGTCGATGATATCTCCTAAATTGTACACACAGACGTACTCTGAGTTATCAGTAAAAGAAAATATGTATCTTAATCAGCATTTAACAGAACATATGGGAAAATATAAAGTGTGCTATTTGTGTATTCGGACGTGTCCTAATTCCGCCTGCCGAAAATCTATCGGAATTTTCAGGAGAACCGAATATATCGTTACCGATCCCGAAAGATTGGAAAGAATCGTAAAACCGCCGACGCACACTTCTAACGATCGTTGTACGTGTATTGCCCGTTGCTGGATGCACAGGCAGGTGCATAGGGTGTACGTATACAATAGATTTACGCGGCCGGGTGTCTCTGTGGTGGCAGTCCATGAACGGGGCGGTCCTGTCTGTAACAGACAGACTGGTAGTTTGCGGAGGCCGCTTTAAAGTTCTCATTAAGCGATCGAGGTCTGTGGGACACTTCTGTGTCGCATTGTTTGCTTTGTTTGGTGTTTACGCCAGTGCGCCGAGGCTGCAGAGCCGCGTCGTCGGTGGCGGCAGGCGTTACCGTTGGCATCGGGTAACAGCCACCGAGACGCGCACCGAGACACGAACGGACCGAGGCAGAGGGAGACGACGAAGAGGAGGCCGAAGGGAACGATAGGTTCAGAAGAGGACGGAGGGTGGCTTTCATTAAGCTAGCATTGTCTCAGCACCGCACTATTATAGCCGAGTGAATAACTTGGAGCCATCCGGTAGTCGAAGCGAGGAAAAGCCTCTCGCTCCCCTTTTTTCTCTCCTCTCCGTTTCTCTCTTCTCTCTCTCTCTCTCTCTCTCTCTCTCTCTTCTGCCCCCCACTCCTCCATTGATTCGTCCCGTCCCTTTCTCTCTTTCTCGCGCGTCCCGATTCGTCTCCATTTCTCTTTCTTCGTTCCGACCCGACCTCTTCTTCCTACAGTCATCAATTTATTCCGTGACCTCGACACCACGTGACCATCCGTCTTCCCATCATCCTGATCTACGAGCAGTCACACGCCCTGGTACGCCGCTTTTCGAATGACAATTGTCAGAGTTAACAACGGAAGATTGTTGAACCGCTTACAGTGCTGGAGTAAACGTATACGGTTCTTCTTTTTGTAAAGTCAGGGACAAAATGTTTTGTGGACACCCCTTGAGAAACTGACTTTTTGAAATTGGACCAGACGGCTCGAGTTTCTTCGAGATGAATAATTAATTTTCCGGGTAACGGGTGAAACATGTTCTCTGAAATTTAGATTTAGATTTCTCTGGAATCTAACTTTTCTATCGGTGCCAATAATCAAAATTTGTATTTTGAAATGGCCGATTTTCAACAGTAACGGTAAACAAACGTGACTTGTTGCCGAATGAAATTTGTCGATCGAAGTATGCACCACTGTAATGAAACTTTTGGACGTGTGATTCTCTTAGTGAATATATTTATTTTTCCGCTCATATGATACATCAATCGTACTGTCGTAATGATCGGCATTGAAATAAAATTGAACATCTAATTACAAAATGACGATAAGATATGAAAGATCAACGTTGTACCTTGAAATGCATATAATCAATAGATAGCGGATCTTTGTGCAAAATAAAAAATGTTTGCATTGACTGCAAGACACAGAAGCGAAACAAAAATGTGTTTCTTCTTTTAATTAGTTTATTAAGCTGAAACGAACACGCTGATGTTCCTAAATCTTTTTAATTGTATGCTCCTTGAAATTGTGCATACCCATTTTTGTTATAAATGCATAACAACTGCAGCCTAATTATAAGGAATATAAGCTAATTGACGATGTATTCCTTCGTTTAATAATTTTAATAAGTCGACAATATATAACGGTATTTTTAAATTCTTTTAATATTTTCACTGTTTTAAATGACTCCTACTAAAATCCGCGGTCTAACAATAAACCAGATAATTGTAAATTAGTATTATACTACTGAAGGGAGTAGTTGGAAATGATTACCTATGGAAATTTTTGTAAATCATTTTACGTATTTCTCGACCATTGTCATGCACGAAAGATTTTTCGGATAACAAGTATCAAAATGAAATACAGAAAATATCTGTTGACTACACCTCCGAGATATAAAAAGCAATTGGAAGCGGTTGTTAAAATATTAAAATATAAAATACAAGTAATACGTGAATTTCGTGCAATAAAGGATAAACATAAATATTTTTATTCATTTTTCGTTGGGAACCTACACGTTTTCATTCCGCACTTAATATTTTCGAGAAGAATCGGACACACTCTATGTTGACACTTCGTTTGAAATTGTTTTAGCCGTAAAAATCTCTTTTGCCATCGATGAAGTACAACAAATTTGCCCACGCGATATCGTTCCATTTTGTATTTATGTTGACCGTTCTGTTAATTAATTTAATAATCAATGTTATTTTGTTGGATTTCACTGGTGATTTAATTAATTCTCACTCTTACACGCTGGCAGAAGTTTTATTCGAAATAACTGCAGGACGTCACAGCGTAACTGTACGAAGACTGTAGTAAAAGTAAACAACATTAATTTCTTATTGGCAGAGAGTATGTTTATGTGTATGTTAATGAGAGTGGCAATAAAAGCTGTTCATCGAGTAAATATTGTCCTGCTTACTTCTTCGACGTAAACTGTAAAATATAATTTAATTAAATATAATTAAAATATAATTTATTTTTAGATACCCTTCGGACTGATTGTTGCTTGCAGCTCCAACATAAATTATTTTGAAATGGATTTTGAAAAAGGATCGTTAATTACACGACATGGTCAATTACTTTCCTTCTTCATTAATTAAACAATTAATTACTATCGTGCAGAAAATTTTAACGTGCAACGGCGTTGAAAATGTTTAAAGACAAATTAACGATGACATCAATTTTAAACTTTGCAACCATATTTAACAATCTTTCGGAAATGGAAGATTTAGAAAATGGTTCGTTTACTGCAGAACATTTTGCAATTGAAATTTTGAAAGAATTTGTTTATCCCGGCACAGAGATGCAATACTGTCATGAGCCTTTTTAAACGAATGAATTCTACAAATGTATTCGAAATTGAAGTCGACAAATTCATTTTTTGCACGTTTAAGGCGCCGGCAGCACCCTCTTGTAAATCTCGAACAAATTGAATCCTTTGCTTCAACATAACCGTTTTCACTGTGAGCTGAAAAAATAAATTCGAACAGCTACTGCACAGAATGCGAGTCGACTTTAAATTATACCGTTCACGAAGCAGGAAATGATTCTTGCATAATTATACCAAGAAAAATATACTGAAATATTTCAATCTTCACAAGTGCGTAGCTATTACGTCAACGCAAAGATAACTGCAGTTTTAAACCACTAATTTCGAAACTGTATATTCTAGCTTCGAATACATTTTACGACTCTAAACGAGTAAATTAATGTCTGCCGAATTTTTTCGTACAAAAGACTAGGATTTTCTGGATTTACAAATTTTAATTATTTTAGAATTTTATTTTATTCCATTAATGTCTACTTTTATTTTGTCCAGATATTAATATATATTATATATTATTATGTTCATACTTATAGTTCTTCATTCATTTTATTCATTATACTACACAAATTGAATAATGAAAAATTAAGTATGAACATAATTGGGAAAATGAAAATGTATATATTTTCAGTGTACACATTTCGTTTTTTTTTTTGCAAGAATCCGAAAGCCGATCTAACAGTTTTTGAAAAACACTCAAATTTTAAAATTTTTTCAGAAGTCGGATTTTGTATGAACAGTACAAGCCACAAAACTTTTTGCTATGTAGTATGAAATCTGCAAAGGCGTTTTCAACTTCGTTTCGCTTATTCAAAATCTTATTTCGTAAGAACTTTGAAGACGCTTAAAACGATAAGAGTTAAAGAGGATTATTGAAGAGGTGTTTGGGGATCATGCGAGGTAAAGTGGAGGCTCATAGCCGACCCGTTCCGGCGCCAAAGCGACACGAATCCGGAATTATTTTTGCGACCGACCTAACCGACCTAATTCGTTGATTTTTTCGAAGCTATCGAGGCGAGGCCATTCCTGGACAAGTCAAACGACAAAATGGCCGTGATGAAGCGGTCAGCCGGCGCCAGAAGCTTTGATTCCGCGCGGGAAGGCGCCGTCCTCTGTCCCGTCGCGTGTCGTCGCAACGAGAGGGGCTCGGAGGGGGAGAGTTTTTAACGAGAGCCGAGCGATCGTAAAATCTTCACTGTCCTCGAGCGTTCGTTAATTACTCGCGGCCTCAAAACTGTGGTCGAAGCTCGTTCGCTCGCTTGGATCGCTATCGGCTCCGACGCGACGTTCTCGCGGAGGAATCCCTGTTACGCGTGCACGTGTACACGTCGAGCGATCTGGATACGAGCGGGTTCTGTCACCCGGTTCGAGGCCGGGTCGTTAATGACGCTAAGGAACGTCGTTGGTAGTTGGTACACGGGACAGGAGGGTGTCGGAGAAGGGATGGCTCGTCGTCCGTCAGAGCCATAGTTCCGTTTGCTCGATTAGTAGGTTTGATGTCCGTGGCTGTCGCCGTCCCCGTTTCCCACGCCCACGAATCCCGTCGTCGTCGTCCTGGTTATTGCAGAGTCGCCCGATTCCTCCCGTTTTACCATTTTATCCGTTCCTTCCTCCTCTTCTTCTTATCTTCCTTCTTTATTTCTGCTCTTTTCTCCTTTTCTGCCCTTTGCTCGCTTTCACAACCACCGCGAAACGGTTTACAGTGGCGAATTCCATTCTTGTTTCGGCGGATAGATAATTCGCAGCTGGGTGAATCTCTTCACCGGAGATCTAACAGCCAGCTGTTAAGAGGGCCGGCAGGCATTTGGCCTTGACTGTCACGCTATGTCACGCTGTGCCATTTTTACAGACATTTCAAGTGTTAAATAAGTAGGTAATCAATTAAAAATGCATACCACCGTATTTGTACTTGTCTTTGCTACGTCTGTATAGAGCCTTTTCTTCGATACGAACACTAAATCTCTCGAAATTAAGAGAATCTCTCAGCGGCAGCCATCTTGTGATGTTATACTGGCTTCAGAATTCGAATCTTCTGCCGAATATTACAAATTACTCCACGATCAGGTAGAAATTCGCAATTTTGGCTCTATATAGACTTAGATTGGACTTTTAGGAAACACAATTGACCACTTCTAAACTGCTCATTGCAATATTGAAGCGGCAGCCATCTTGTGACGTCGTACTTGCTTCAGAATTCGAATTTTCTGCCGAATATCACGAATTACTCCACGATCAGGTATAAATTCGCAATTTGGACTCTATAAGACGTAGATTGGACTTTTAGGAAACACAGTTGACCACTTCGAAACTGCTCATTGCAATATTAAAGTGGCAGCCATCTTGTGACGTCATACTTGCTTCAGCATTCGAATCTTCTGTCGAATATTACAAATTACTCCACAATCAGGTAGAAATTCGCAATTTTGGCTCTATACAGACTTAGATTGAACTTTTAGGAAATGCAATTGACCACTTCTAAACTGCTCATTGTAATATTGAAGCGGCAGTTTGTCCAGATTTTGACCCTTGCATACGTACATGGATTTCAAATCATGCCGGCCCCCTTAAAGATACCATGCTTTCGTCGATGACACTTTCAGCGAGTATTACAGTGTTTACTTCATATATGTCTCAAATGCCTAGTCGATAAAAATCCAAGAACTATCCCCACTGCCACGAGGTATACCACACGAGGGGCCCAGAAGTATCGCTGTCCTTTCCTATATTCGGCGTGGATCAAAGAATAGTATCTCTTGGCCGATATATGTCCCTGGATAGACCCGTGATTTTGACATATATCGAGCAAACACTGTATCTATATTTCATTCATTAATCCTCCTAAGAAAACTCTCTCACTATTTTCATCAATTGCCTAATTTTCATGAATTTCTTGTACTCAAGGTCGCGCAAAGGTCATAGCTTATAGGTGGTTAGTTACATCTTGACCTAAGCTATCGTATCGCGATGGTAAATATATCTAGTTGCGTTGAACACTTTGATGGCCAAACTACTAACCTCAAGAATTCCATAAAATCAAAGTGTTATTTAATAAAATAAAAATTGAAAAAAATTAAATGTAAGATATTGAGTAGTCCTCCAACTTTCTTGCAAAAATTTTCATTCCACTTTATATAATTTTCCTGGAGTGTTACTGGACTGTTCGAGTTGTTAGGTATGTTATATAATCTTAATTATTTTACCATTCAAGAAGTAGGCCTGCATTTTTATTTTACTCAAAATAGCATATGGCAAAATGCGAAAATTTTCTGTACTCATTTTTTAAAAAATTGTCCATTTATATGTGTAGATATTTAAACTTTGTTCAAAATTGATATTGGACTTTCAGTTATAAAATTTATTGAACAATCGGTTTTAACACCGATTGATTATGATAATCATGCCATTTGTTATGTAGATTCATTACACATACACTGCTTGCTATTACGCGTTTGAATGTTGCTGTGATTTTCCAAATGTGAGGTGTAATCTTGATATGAACACTATTTGGAACATTTCAGTTTGGCATATTGAGGCACATTCTAAAAGTTGAAAATGCGAAGTTTAAATACCCTTTTTTAAGACACTATTTAAATGGAGGAACCTTTTACTTCTTGCTAGGGTAACCTTTATTATCTTTGTTCATAAATAAAAAAGTGTAGTCTCAGAACTTATGGTATTAGCCTGAAGAGAAAAAAAAGGATCATGAGGTTTCTCTTCCTGAGTTTGTAGACAGTACTACTGTAATATTCCTTTATAAGAATTTTATAAACGAAGTAATCTTCTCGGCATTAATACTAGATAATGAAAAAGATGGTAGTTTTTGGTAATTCTCGCGGAACGAGGACAAATATAATACATGTTTTCAAAACTAAAATATCACAAAATTACTAAATACTTTTTAAAGAAACCTTCGGTGAAAAGAAGAATATTGAAAATGGAATAAATTAAATTTAATATCAATTTTAAACTATGAACTAAAATTTTTTCATGAAAGAAAAGACGTCGATGCAAAAGATTGATACTAAGTAGAAAAATAAATCTTAAATTTTATTTTACTACGTACGTGTTGTGCAGAGGAATATACAAATTATTTTCGATTGCATCCTTCAAGCGAGAAGATTGATAGAATGTCTGATACAATAGATCGATAGTGTTGACTCGGTATTATTCGAAAACCTAATTTGAGGGCTTCGGACACTTGGGTACTAAACTTGTTTCTATAGAGAACACATTTCAAATCCTCTTCCATGAGCTTATGTTCGTAGCTGACTAACAACAGAATTCCACGATGCTACATTATTATGCAATTTGCGTTAAGGCTGTAAGCCTTGGCCAAACACTTTAGAACGAAACTACTATACCTACGTACCTTGATAAACAATACGATAACAATATACGAGTGTTGGAGTTCAGTGCAATCTATCATTTTTTACCCGACAATACTGGCATTTTCTTACTTAATTTCAGCTGACAAAATGAACTTTGACATGAACTCAGCCTCAACTAACAAAATTAAATTTTTCTACAGGTTATAGAAACCAAAACCAAAGGAAATGCATTTGTTGCATTTGGCTTCGCGTTTGGTAAAAATTCTAGCTCGTCGCATTTCATAAAACTGCTTAACATTAACCCTTTGCATTCGAAGTCATTTTAACTCCAAAACGAAACATTTCATCCGACCTAGAATATTTCCCTTCTATATATATTTTTTCATACATACGAAAATGGTGCAATTTACTCGTACAATACTAAAATGTTTAGTAATTTATTAAATACATAAAAATTTAATAATATGAATAATATTTTGCATACTGATACTAAGGGTTAAATAGACCACGGTAAAAATGACCGGTTATACATTTTACAATTATTGAAACAATAAAAATTCATTTATAGAAAATAGTGCAATAAATTTGTCGAAGCATTTATTATATTGACAATTACAGACAATCTCAATAAGTTTAGGGTTACCATTTTTATGGGGAAATATTTACCAGATACTGTTAACGCTTTCTGGGTACAATACTGAAATGTTTAGTAATTTATTAAATACATAAAAATTTAATAATGTGAATAATATTTTACATAATGATACTAAGGGTTAAATATACCACGGTAAAAATGACCGGTTATACATTTTACAATTATTGAAACTATAAAAATTCATTTATGGAAAATAGTGCAATAAATTTCCTTGTCGAAGCATTTATTATATTGACAATTACAGACAATCTCAATAAGTTTAGGGTTGCCATTTTTATGGGGCAATAGTTACCAGATACTGTTAACGCTTGGTACGTGTAGTGTTAAACGTGTAGATATACTCCATTGTTCGTCTCGCCCGCGCCTCTCTAAAAAAAGGAACGCGTTCATTCGCACGGACAGCTCTCGTCGTGTTAACAAGTCCTGATATAAAACGCTGTTGACTAATTCCACGCACAGCTACAGAAATGTCTTGCCATCTATCAAATTACGTGCCCGCGTTCCTGTGTCAGCGAATTCGCGGCTCTCAAAAAAACTCGTTGCCCATGCTCTCGGGTTTCCCGTTGTTTTCCTCTGTTATCCAATCTGCACGTGTACAGATTCATGCGAGAAAGACGGGGCTCCCGAGAACTCGTCCCGCATTTTTCGAACTCGCTGTTCGAACATCCGTGTATTCTCTCGAAGCATGCGGAGATAGTGACTGAAACCTTTCAGTCGCAAACGACTTCTGCCACTCGTGTATCCAGGTGAACGGGAACGTTGCTTCAAAAGCTTCGCATTCACGCCCGATTGTGTTCACCCCTTTCCATTATGTTGCCGTAACCTCAATTTATTTTTTCATCGATTCGTTCTGAATTATTAAACAATATACACATGTGTTTACTCTGCGTATGTTCCAAATGTCTAGTCGATGAAAGTCTCAGAACTATTCCCACTGCCGCAGGGTACAGATTTCTCTATAGTATATGTCGCCAAAGCCTGGATGATAAATGTCGCGAAATTGTCCTCACTAATATGTCCGTGGCTAGACTCCTGTTCTGGACATATATCGAGTAAACACTGTACAGTAGACTCTCGATCTAAGCCCACTCGTCAGGTCCGTGCTTCGACATAGATCGTGTAGCCGAAGGCGTACTATATACTGTCAATTAAACCACTAAATGCAGTTCCAATTATATCGTGTTTAATGTCATTTTAACTAGAAATGTGCCACGAATAAGTTGGTGAAATTCCAACAAAAAAATCATAAAAAACAAAGAAGTTTTGTAATTGGATTAGTAGTGGTTAGGTTTAGTATGCCGCTCAGTGGAGGGGATAGGCGAACTGACTAAGATCGTGTAGCTCCGTTCTGCTTAAATCAAGACTTTACTTTATATCGCGGCTAAACTACGGTCAATGCTAATTCAGAATTTTAGAGGATAATAACATAAATCACTTAGGAAGACACTACTTTAATGAATGATTTCAACCCTTAACGGACCAATGCCGCCATATAAGTGTCATAGCAGTTTTATTTACTGGCTCCAATGCCGCGTATATGACGGCAAAAATAAAAAAAATATATAAACATATATGGAATAAAATAGAAATATTTTCCTTTCTGTACTTGATATAAAAATGTTGAGTCCACAGTTTCTCTTTGTATGAAAAATGGCTTGGATCTGGTGGAAAGTAAACTTGAAATACTTCCTTAAGGGTTAAGTAAAAAAGAATACTAATTATATTTATCAGGAGCTTGTTAATAGGATTGTCAATGATTGTGCTGCGCCAACTGGAAGATCAAAAATCTTACATAAGAATCCCAAACGAAATTCTGAGATTATGTTAACATAAACTAGGTTTAAATATAGAACCTACAATGAAAAAGAAAAACAAATTTTTACATAATATGTTCCACCACTAAGCTCTTCAATCCTCACTTTTAATACGTGGGATGTCGTTAGACCAACTAATTGAAAAATTAAGGTTGTGTCGAACATATTCTAAAGAAAGAAAATCTGTTTAGCAAGACATCTGCGAACTTACAACAGAATTACTGTATAAATCCCGACTTGAAAAGAGCATGGTAAATGTTATTTCTTCGTTCAATATTAATTATATTCATTCACCAGACTGGTCTGGTTATGTCACACGAGAAAGTATAAGGGAACGTGTGTAGTAGCTAAAATGAATAAATTGGTTTTAACTGCGAACGAACTTAGTTTTCATAAAGTATTTTATGAAAACGCGAATTTGCACGAAGATTCGCAGTCTAGTTGCCAGTTCAATTCGGAGTTACATTGAAAAGAGAGTTTCTCCGGTGTTTAATTGTCACTTGGAAATACATAGAATACATAATACTCTTATCGTTGATCATCCCGATGCAATCGGCGCAGCCATCGATATCGTAGGCGCTGACAGTAATTGCTTAATACCTGTTTCAGATACTCCGTCGTTCGCGATAACGCGTTTACCTGGTTTTGGAATTCCGATCGTCGAGGGGATGTCCGTCAGCCTGAAATGCGAGGTGGACAGCAATCCGGCCAGCACGCCGATCTGGCAGCGTGGTAAGTGACAACAATGACGTCTGATTCGATGTTTCGTTCTCTCTGCATCGCGAAAAATATTTCGTGACGCGTCGCTACATCGCACACGCGGAAAAAAACCCGGCTCCATTTCGCACGAATCGAAACCGTGAAACATTTCAAATATTACATAACACAGGGTGTCCCCAAAAAATGTACACGCTGTTTAATGTAGATTCTTATACAATTTAATCATCAATTATAATCATTCGAAACTCTGTATGCATTTTTCTTAGACCCTGTATTTCACTCCATTATTAACCCTTCCGAGATCATAAAAATTCTACGTCGGTTTGCGATCCATTGTGATGTCTCTAATGTAGAAAATATTTTCATGAATGATAGTTTGCGCGGATAACGATAAGATTGCGGATTTTATGCATTTATAGCAAAAATGGACGAACGAAGTGCAGAAAGCAATTAATGAACATTGTTCCGTTGTTTTCGAATTGTTAAAATTGGTGGGAGAGGAAATACATTTTTATTGGACCTTTGACTCTCGGAATTCATGGAAAGAATTTTTAGTTTGCATAAAGATCTATGTACTCATCTAATCGTCATATATAAAGAAAAGAGTAATATGAAAATGGATATTCTACCGTATTAAATTCCATTTCTTACGAAAGTGACGAGTAATTTGTACACTAAATAAAAATGATTTTGGTACTATCGATTGATAAAATTTACTTTTAAATCCTATCGTTATTAAATATTACGATTTAATTCGAAAAACTATAAATTCAGTATAACTCGTAGTATCTCAAGGAAACTACATTTTGATTTGAATCATTATTATAGTATCTATGTTATAAGTAGACTGCGAATTTTATGCATTTGTAAAAAAAAATGAGTGAATGCAATTTATGAAAGTAGACAGATTTAAAAAATTTAAGGACAGCAATGTATTAGTTGCAGCTTCTGAACATTATCACAGAATGAAACAAATTTTTGTATGACCCTTGTTTGTTGCAGTTGATGGAAATATTTTTTATTTTGCATAAAGTTCCGCGGTCAAGTTGTAACATATAAAAAATAAAATGTCTATAAAACTCGAAAAACAACAATACATAAATTTTAAATTCAAGTATATCTCAACGTGTTGTATGAATTTAATGAACAAGTTCCTCGAATCAGCATATAAAGCCGCCATAATAAAAACAAACAAAACAAGAAAAGTTGAAAACTTTCTGTTTTTATCGTACCAACTATAAAACCATATTAACGCAAACAAAATGTCAGGGTAAGGTAATATCCATCGAATGTTAACAACGGAGTACCGCATGTAGAAAATTCTTGTTATCCTGCCAATTATTATTCGAACAAGGAATTTTACCCATTGTCTGGTCGCTCCTCCAATCGGTGCGAGCTATTGTTGCAAATTTAATAAGCAATGTTCACTGTTATCAAATTATCCCGAAACTGCACTTCACTTACCAAATGGGCTGGTTATAAGGTTAAGCAAGGCTACGCTCAAAGTCGGGACCGTTCCTCTTAATTTTCTTGGTTCCGCTTCGATTCCGGCTATATTAATATTAATTTCCGGCCTATTACTGCCCCTAACCACCCTCCACCCCCCGGTTTAACTTTCCAGTGATCAGCAAACAAAACGATAAATCGCGTAGTCACATTACTCTGCCCAGGGAGTTGATAGAGTAGCACTAACGCTGCGCCGGCGTAGAGTCGGCTCGGAACAATAAATAATCGACCCTCTTCGCGAACCCTCTCATCGAAGATAAGTACGCGTGGCAGATATTTTCCTCCGCGAGGGAAGGCAGCCGGAGCGTGGCTTTTCTTCTCTCTAATCCCGTGTTGTGAATGCTTCGTCAAGATTAAAATTCTACGCTCTGCGTTCGCTTCTTTCTCCTATCGCGCCCTTATCACTCTTTCATTCGCGCTCTCTCTCTCTCTCTCTCTTTTCTCTCTTTTCTCTCTTTTCCTCTTATTTTCTTGTTCAACCGAAATCAATGAAACTCCGTCGAGATTTCGCTTCCGAAGCGTTTCACCGACTTATTTTCGATAATTGGAAATCTCCTTGTACCAACGCAAACGTCGTTGGCTCGCTCGAATTCGTTCGTCGCATTTTTCCACCCATCCTCGTCCACGAACCCACAGTAATCGATATCGCGACGCTGAAGTGGTCGGTACAACGATGCGCCCAGCCTTTCAAGAACGAAACGAACTTTCAGGACGAAAAAGGAAAAGACAGACAGAGAGAGAGAGAGAGAGAGAGAGAGAGAAGGAGGAAGGTACAAGGCTAGAAAAGACCTTGGTACATCGTATCCGCGAATAATTTTTCTTTCATTGAATTATTCAGGTCACCACATGCCCATTCTCAGGAAATCAGTGACCACAATGTACAGTGTTTGCTCGATACAAGTCCAAAACACGGACATATATCGTCCAGGGATATTTTTTGACCCACGCGATCTTACACCCCTCGGCGACCGAGGTCTCTCGAGCAAGAACCTCCTCACGGGGCATACTCCGCGACAGTGGGGATAATTCCACGACGTTTATCATCCAAGCCTTGGCGACGTATATAGCGAAATCACTGTGTTTGCAACGGTGTAAATCTATAGAAAGTTTTCCGTCGTAGCACAATGATATGGTCATTAACACTAGAACGACGGGAGCAGTCGAAATGACTGCTTCTTAATTTTTTCTTTTACAATTACTGGAATTGTAAAAATGTTTTCATCGGAAGTTTTTTAATGAACCTCTTCATTGAAGCACATATTACAACAAAAGATGTATGAAGTCTGAATGGGCACAGTCTTGTCACTGTTACAAAGCAATATACGTCAGTCACATTTATTGCTCCGTCGTTCTAGTGTTAAAAAGAAGTCGTTGAAAATTTCCTGGTCGATCGATCTCGATGCATTCTTTGCGCTTCGAAAGACACTTTCTATTTTTAAGATTTATTTTTAAGAAATTGTTCACTTTGTCAAGCTCGAGGAAGATATTCTGGGGGTCGCACTTGAGTGGGACACCGTGTATATTAAAAACTGGAAAATGTGTTTGATAGTTTTAATAAGAATTTATCTTGGGTAGTACATAAGGTATATTTGCTCGTGATTTGGGTAATCATTGACTAATTCCAGGAACAAGGTTTCGAGGTTTCTCCGGTCATTTTTTTTTTTTTTTTGTTAATTCTGTGAAAGTAAATCGATCCGGAAAATGTCCGGTGGAAATTTAATGAATACCGTAAATGGGAAAGTCTGAAGGTCCCGTTGCCGTCCCTTAAATTCCATTCGATTCGCCAAGGAGAACAGGAACAAAGAAATTATTGCCGGCCGACTGGATTCATTAGCAGTCTCTTGTTCTTTGTCAAGCTCGGTGACAGTAGACTGGCCGACGGCTTGATAAATATTTAAAGCCCTCCTATAATTCCCCCCCTTTAAGCGGTCCCAGACATGGTCTCTTTCCCTCTTTCTACGCCTTTGAGTCTCTTAGCGGATCCGTGAATTCCATTGCACTTCCCTGTGTAACAGGATTTTCGCTCAAGGCACGTTCCTAACGAACGCCAAAATATTGCAGCGTCTACTATTAAACGTCTACTCTAACTACGGTTATCCGCGACTCTGTTGATTTTTCGAGATGCCACCGAGATCGATAAGTGCTTATGAATTCCAATTATTAAGTCGTTATGAAATGTTCGATTCAGAACGGTAACATTAAACAAACGTTATTTTCTCTAAATGAAACTTATTGATCAAAGAAAGCTCGATTGTAATCGTCATATTAAAAATAACGAGATTTTCTATTATACTACAGTAAAAATGTTGTCGTCAATAGATTCATTTCATAAGGTTTGGTTGGCTCATCAAATTGTGATAAAAATTGATTTTCAAGTTTGAGAAAAGAATATATGTCCCACGTATGGGAGTCGAGATATATATGCACAAAAATATGTTGTCATAAAAACCTTCGCACAAAATGGATCTCTAAATGGAACTACTATAACTTTGTCTTCATATTTTTATGATCGACTGTATTCTCGCTGAATATACGTCGAAAAAATTGGCTTTTATTTTTCTGAACTATGACGCGCCCTAGCAAAAAATGTGGAAAAAATTGGTGACAGTGTTCATGACAATATCTTATTATTAAATTCAGTTCTAGGCAGGTCACTTTTAAGCTTCGATATGAAATGTGTGTTGTTTTCGAATTTTTTCCTCGTTTTCATTTTTTACTGCCAGAGTTTGCAAATGAAAAATCGGAAAAAATTCTGGAATATATGGTTCGATATGATAAATGTGTCGGATTTTTTTAAGAATTTTTAAATGCTACTAAATTGGAAAAATTGGACAAAAGCTGTTTTTTCCCCGTCACTACCCTTACAGGCGAGGTGCAGGACTTGAACTTGGCAGAAGGGGTTCTTTCTTGGCAAGCTATCGAACGCGTCATTTCAAAATCGGCTGGAGGGCGTTTTTGGCCCCTTTATTGTTAGTTTAATATGAATGCTCGTGTGTGCATGTAAACTTGAAGACGATAGAGAAACTTAAAATGAACAGAACAAAAGCTTCATAAGCTCGTGTTTTGCATTGAAATGCGCGTATTCATCGTTCGTAGCTGCAATAACCCACAATACAATGTGATTATGTAACTGTAGTTCATACAGTGATGCAGACAATGCATATTGCACGAAATAGGTACAAGGCAATTCCGGATTTAACAAAAGCTCAATAGTCGATAAAACGTAATCGACCATCCAGAGGATTTCCGGTTCGCGTTGGTGTAACCTTGTCCAGGGACGACATTAACCCAGATTCAGCGTTATGTGTCCCACGACCCCTATATCTGTACAGACTGTACGAAATGTCCGTGCGAGTACATTGCCGACCAGAAGTATGAGAATTCCAATGGGACAAGACGCAAACAAGTTTTAATGTTTCAAAACGAATTTAGTATTCTCGACTAAATTGCACATTCAATGTGTAGAACATGCTCGGAAAAATGATCGTTTTTCAGAAATCAAATGTGATTGAACTTGTCATTCTAATGCAACTTGCTTGACACATCATTTTTAATTATTTAAAAAATGTCTAGTCCTCTTTAGGGTGGACATTTTAGTAAAATAATTGTTACCATTGATCTTGAATTATTCATTGAGATGTTCAAAAATATAGGACTGCAAGAAACATAAATATTCTTCTTCTTGTCTTGATGTACTTTCTTACGTATTTATGCCAGGTTTTTTCCAAATGAATTTTATCTCAATTACTGTGTTTGAACACAGTTTTTTTCAAAAATTTTTTAATGGAGCAGAAACAATTTTCAGAAGCTCCATTTATAAGCAACATGATTTGGATGTTTCTTAGAACCTTTTGACACAAGAAATACTATTTATAATAAAATAATATTTGTTCGCATTGCGATTTCTAAAATTATAAAGATGTTTTGTCACAAAAAATTGTTATTTCTGGATATTGATTTGAATTTAGATTTTATTCTGAATATTTTACTATGTACCGCGACTCTAAACAACAAAATGTGTAATATTAAATTCACTATCTATCAGTAAATTTCGATTTGTGACGGAGATAGCAATTTGCTTATGTAATTTACTTGTCAGTGCAAATCTTTAGTTCTATATTAATAGCGCTGATGTTGTAAAATATTTCTGTGCTACGTTAATTGAAGTACGGAATCCGGGTAAGTCCACATTTTCAAAATCACTTAACTCTTAAAGCAAAAAAAAGAGAATTATTAGGAATTATTTCTTAATTCTTCAAGCAATCTATAATAGTGAAGTTTTACATATTTTTATACAGTAGTAATATTAATATATGCTTTACACATTAATAATAATTAATATATATTTTATATATCAACAATAACTAATATATATTTTATATATCAACAATAACTAATATATATTTTATATATTAATAATAATTAATATTATTTTATGTGTAAATAATAATCAATAATACTTTATATTTTTATGTATTAAGTTTACTGAAAAAATGGACTTGCCCAGTTGCTGCACCGTGGACTCGAACGTTTCTGACATGACGAGTAAAATTTTTCCTAATTTGTGCCGTCGTCTCATAATGGAAACGTTACTTATTGGATTTCGCGGACGATGTTTCCGGAATCTTTAGTAATTTCGCAATGATTGTTCAGCGTTTTTGCTCTCCCGAAAACAGTTTCGGTACTTACGGCTGGGATTGTACATGTAGCTTCACGTAATGGCCGCGCCGCGAGCTATTACGCGTCCAGCCCGGGGAATTAACGTTTGTTTTAATGGACGTACTTTTCGACGGCCAAGTCGGCGTGTAACGGCGGCTCCCGGACCGGCTACTGCAGGTTCATTCTCTCCTGAGTGTGATGCACGAGCCACCCCCCCCCTCCCCCTCCCCCCTGCACCGTGTTTTTGGGCTCGGTTCGCTCTGCGAACGGCGTCGGCGATAACGATTCCGGGCCGGACCGCGTGATTTGCAACTTGATTGCTCGATTCTGAAACGCCGAACGCCGATAGGCGAACGAGACGCTCGATACGAACCCCGCTGACGGTTTTTCGATTTCCTTTCTGATGTATCGATCTGCTGGGAAACGCTCCCGCCGAGAAGGATCACGCTGCTCCGAGGGAAACGGGAGCAAATAAGGGAGGAAAGGTCGGGGCTACTGCATCGCCTGTTTGCCCCATAGTTACGCTACGTCGCAACGCTATAAGACATACAAAACCATAGAAATACGTTGTCAGTTTTACTATTTTTATGTGGCTATTTAATATACAGAGTTAGCACGTCATTAGCCCCGTTATTTCTGAAAATCTGAGAAGACATTATCAACCAATGTTTTTCGGTAGAAACCAGACTACGGTGACAATTGTTTTGTGGATGAAAGAGTTTCGGAGATTCGAAGGTCTTCAGGTTTTTCAGTAGAAATATATATATTTTTCTATGCGCTGTTCGATGCAGCTCGCTATTCTCTTCAAAAAAGTATTAGCCTATGTATATCGAAAAATTAATAATATAAGAGATACAGCGACACTGTTTGCCTCCCACTCAACTTCCCCTTCTACGACGCCGTTCCCCCACGCTTTCGCCACGGTACGGTCACGTGACGCGTTTCGTCTCTACCGCGCATGCGTCACAATGTCAGCTGACTAATCCGGTGCTGGCGGAGAGGGGGTATTTCCCTCGATTCGAGTCAATTCTCCTGATCTGAGTGTTTATTTATCTAAGACGTATAGCGTTCAATGCGCGGTCGCACGCGATCACGTTTCAGGTGAGTATAAACAGCTTGGTGAACCGAACTTTAAAACACGATGTCGAAGTTTTTTGTCCACCTATTTCACGGATTCTGGCCGACTGCACGTCGGCAAATAAAAGTTCGCCGCGGTATAATTTCCTTTATTCGTCGTCAATCAGGCTAACTGGTGCACTGCGAAGGTGAAAGAATGGGACGAGGTGGAACGGGAAAGGGCGAGAGCGGGAACGGGAAAGGGGAGGGCTAGGCGAGGATTTTCAGGCTCGCGAAAACCCTCGGAGACCACTTTCTTGATTAGACCGAGCGCGGTTTAAGCGAGGCGAAGCCATTACATTCGTTAAACGCATCGGCTGCCCCGGCGAACTTTTTACGGCACTATCGTTTTCTCGAATTCGCCGGTGTTCGGCCGTGTCTCTTCCTGTGCTCGAAGTGTCCATTAAAGTTACGATAGCACCGGTTCTTGATCCCGTTGCGAGCTTCCATACGGCGAACATAATAAAACTGATCTACGGGGTGTTTGCGGAAGAATAGGCCGAACTTTGAAAACTCGATGCATCCTCCTTGAAAGCTCGTGTGTTCGATCAACGATCTCCGACGATATTGTAGATCTACTCGCTTTGCAAACGAGAAAATATTTTCTAAGTTGTAGGCGCGTGCAACCAAGGTTTTTACTAAGTGTTCACGAAAAGTAATTATACTGTAAATCTTCACGCAGAATTGTCTGTCTCAATTGCAACATACTGGAGCGAAATAGAAAATTGTTTCTTCCATTAATAATTTCAATCACTTAATAATATCGATACCATTAAATTCATTGTTGCATGTCTCACCTACTCGTTTTTGTGATAAATGCAAAATGAAAATTATCTGTGTCGATTGAAAAAGACAGAAGTCCGTCCAGTAGATTTTTTCAGAGGCATAGAGACAGGATATTCAGTGGAAACTCTTTGGTTAACAAGTTTAATAAGCTGAAAATTATACAGATAAATAAATGACGAATAAATGAGTCGAAAATGCGGATGAAAATTTTTTCATACGAGGCTTCGTTTTCGAGAAAATCGGCTTTGAAAATCCGTCGAGCTCGCGTGCTTATCATTTGCGAAAAGTAGAATTGGTAGGTCATGTACAGACACGCAAGACGTTAACCCCTTACACTATGATTTATTTTACGGTTACAGTGACTAGAACATTTTTCTCTATTAAAATATCATTTTTACTTGTCGTGATGTTCATGTATATACTGATATTTTAATTTTACTAACCCATAAAAGAATTATGAAAAAATTGTTACCAACTATTAAATATTCTACACTTTATTCTGAAGAATTTAAAGTAAATGTCTCAAACGCGATATTTTTATTAAACTCCAGGGAAAGTTGATAATTGGTCCTTAATGTGGAAAATTGAATTACCGTTGTTTCGTGTAATGAACAAAATAACTCTCCGAGTTGTTAACAAAAATTTCTCTAATTTCTTGTTGCATGTTGTTGATGCATTTCCCGGATGTTAGCTATTTCAATCTGGAGGAGTTGGAACTTAATAAAGTTAAAATTAAAGCCTGCGGACACAAAGTAAAGCAAGTTTAATTGTGTACGCTCAGTTATTCCTTCGGTTATTATATTATTAAATATAGTACATGGTACAGCGCGAAAGGGGAAACACGGCCAAGGTATTAAATTCTTCTTATTTCCTTTCAATCGAATCATTCGTATCATTTATTCTTAAAAATATTATATACCTTGAAACTTACATAACTACAGAATATTTTTCAGCCCGCTAATATTTATTATGCATTACCTAATATAGATGAATAAAAATTGGTTGTAGTCTCACAGACAGTCTACAGTACTTAAGGGTTAACATCTTGCCTTTCTAATCGATCAATTAAATTTTCCCTGTCAACTATAAATCTCTATATACTTGTAAAATATTTGAATTTGTACGAAATTACCATACAGCGGATCTTTATGCAATTCTCCGTGTTTATGGTTCATTTCTTAAAAATTGAATTGAGTGAAACATTTCTTTTGCTAATTGGAAGATTCATTTTAGAAAGACGAAACTACAAATACTGTTATGTCAATACTCTCTTGCATTTTATCAAGTTTCTATAAAATTCTGTTTCATCTGATTTCTATAAAATAAACTACATATATCGTAGTTATTTAATCTTATTCAGTTTAATATCTTCCGGGAATACCAATCACAAAATTGTAATTTAGTTGCGTAAAACTTTTGAGACAGTTCAATTGAAAAGGAGAAATATTTAGAAGAAAGAATAATATTTTTTAAATTATAATTTATTTTTCTGCTATTTTAAGCATTTATAATTATAAGTGCTCTTTGAATAAAGCTATTCGCGAACTGCAACAATCCTTGCGTAACGTGCTTTGCAGTTTTTCATAAAGCAGTGCTTAGGCATGTATACATACTCAGAAAAATACGAAATGAATGGAGTGGTAATTCCGTATCGTTTTATAGTACTGAAAGGAACGATAGTAGAGTTATATTAAATGTACATGAAATGTTAAATATGCACTAGGATGTATGAGAACAATATGTCTCTCTTCTATGACACATAATGCAGCTAGACGCACGTATACCTACATGTGCACTAATGTGCAGTATATTTTAAACATATTATGATTCACATATTCAGACGTGTTACGTAATATGAAGCTACATATTTCATTTTTAATTCCATCAATTTGAATAATATTTTTGTAATGCAAACCATACGTTTCATAAAATAAACTTTTCTAAACTAAATGAAAGAATCTTTTTTCTCGATTCGATCTTTTCATTGTAATTTTTCTTTTCGAAGATAAAAGATATTTACAAATACCAATTACCAATTTTAATAATTTCTTTGTAATGCAGACCATACGTTCCAAATTAAAGAATATTTTTTTCTCGATTCGATTTTCGTATTTATGCATTTGAAGTTAAAAAATATTCACAAATCCATAGTTTTGCTACCAGTTAGTATTAATAAAAATGACTGCATGTGCTTTCATACTTGAGCCAAAACTTATATTTTTAAGTTCTAGGACTGTCCTCTTTGTTATAGACAAAAAAGTGTAATGTTAATTTCAGTTAATTATTACGGAAATGTTGACCGTCCTTCGCTTTATTTCTGACATTTTTAACTCATGATTAACCCAAATTAAGAATTAAAAATTTCGAATTTCTTTTCGTGTATTTAGGACTTCAATTTCAGCCACCAGGGGAGTTCCTCGTAATTGTAATTGCAACCATTTCTGTGGGATACAGTGAACAATATCCCTGTTCGTGCTCGATAATTTGAATGATTGAATCATTTATATCGAGCCAGACGAGAGCGAAGATGATCCGACCGTAATTCGATCTTTCTTCGGTGGAACGCTGTCGGAAGTGCTCGGTAATAGAGGGAGAAAGTTCACGTCGCGTTCGATAATCAAAATCGAAGGTAGGGCGCGCATTCTCTTCGGAAGAATTCCATTTCCCGGAGTGAAAGCGATGAAATTTATCGAACTCCGAGTTAATCGTACAAGCCTCGTTAGTTCCGTTATTGAGTTACACGAAATGCTGAGAGCAGCTGCACCCGTCACTTTTCGCCATGATCAGCTAGGTGAGAGTGATAAGAAATATGATGAACGACCCGTTATTACTGTACATCCGGCGCGGGGCGATTATTGTCGATAAAAACACTAAACGGAAAAATTCTTCACATTGTAAACATATCATTCGAGGAGGATATCGTTGGCAGATCGTTTCGTAATTGTGCTATAATTGGGCTATAAATAATCTTGATAACTAGACTCGGTTATTAAAAAATATTTTCGCTCTAATAAATGACGCTCGATGAATTTCAGCGATCCTGTATTTCCAAAACAACATTTAAGACGATATTCTGATTTTGAATGTTATTTTTTCACCACTTTTAGGACTTTTTTTTTGTATGTTAGAAATGTTGAACTTTTTGCATTAGAATCTATTCGTATTGGAAATAGATAAATTATTTTTTGAAAGTATAAATAGTCAAAATGACACTAGTTATATATTTTTTTATAGAGTGTGTTTTTTGAAAAGTGTGCTAAGTGTACTATTGCTACGATAAAAACAAGAAATGAGCTTTGGCTATGGTTTGAACCAAAGTAAATTAGAAATCTTGATTAGCGCAGGACAAAAATAACATAAGAAAAAGACAACGCATTAAAAAAATTTTAGTTGGTGCGATAACAAAACATAACTAGAACTCGAGATATTTACAACAGATTCCGAAAATTTCGATACAATTCTAGGATTCATAGAATTGGCAACTGCCCTTCAAACGTATTTTTAAACTTTCCGATACAAGCTCACGCAAAAAGTTGTAAAAAGCAACCTGTAGTACCTTCCCCGGAAATTTGACCGTTCGGCGTATTTATAAAGTCTCTTTTTCACGTTATCTAGCGAACTAATTCTTTCAACTGCTCCAAAAATACAGTGCAAGTTGTACGATCCGGTTTCAAAAAATGTGTTCTCTCTCGAAGTTACCTTTATCGTTTTTATTAACTCCGCGATCTATTTGCTGGGGATATTTCTATGAGCTCGCGGTGTGATTTAAAGCTTTCGGTCGGCGGTGAACAAGATAAAACCGTTCTCTTTACTCAACATTACGAGGGAACAGACGTTGTTGTCACTTTTTCCTCTCCTGGGTGCATGAACGCGTGGGGTCCGTCGACGGAATTCGTCGTTGGATCGCGGGAAAAACTGAAACGGGATCTCGCACTCTGCATATAATAGATATATATATATTTGACTCCGGGCGGCGTCGCATTATATGCTAGCTTCGTATGAACAATGATCGGATGGGGGTCTCTACTTCCCCTAGAGCGGTTTCCCGCAGCTGACGCCATCGTACGTTCTCCGGAACGTCCGTAGCTCGAATGTATCGTCGTGATAAATCGTTCGACGGGCCCGTGATAAATTTATCCTTCCTTTCATTTAAAATATCCTCGGCCTCGGACCGACGCACTTTATAGCGATCATTACATATTGATCGGATCGTCGACGAATGACAGCGGTCCATCAACGATTCTACATCCCTTCGATGAAGTCGTGCTTGCAAGACTAAAAAAAACTAACTATTTAAGTTGGTTAACTGACTATTTATGTATTATTTTTGACGGTTTCGGGGCTGGCATGGCTTGGCTCGTTCACATCGTTGCGCGTACATTTTCTTTCGCATACGTATGAACCTACTTTTCGAAAATCAACACTGGTCTTCTATTGCGTCTGGTAGAAATAACGGCTTATGGAAAATTATAATTTAACTGGAGCGATGGTAATTCTAGGCCAAAATGACCCAAGTGCAAAAGTCTCATCGATTAAAATTCATTTTCAATAAAATTTCATTCGTTGGTCCTTCTATCGGAGTTCTTTCGCTATTTCCATCAATTTCCTAGTGTTTATAGTATTATAGACAGTGTAGTATTATAGATAGTATTGTAGATGGTTGGTTCCGTTAAAATAACTCCGATGACCTCGAGAAACATTTGTATCCAATCACTGTATCTACCCCTTCGAACAAAATAATGTTTTACTTTGAAATTTTCCCTCTCATAAAAAGTAAGCGAGACATACAATACGCTCGAG
The DNA here is from genome assembly GCA_028454255.1 of Halictus ligatus. Taxonomy (NCBI): domain Eukaryota; kingdom Metazoa; phylum Arthropoda; class Insecta; order Hymenoptera; family Halictidae; genus Halictus; species Halictus ligatus. Next base: position 6,038,765 of record CM052135.1, read on the forward strand.
TCTGGTGGGACACCCTGTACATGGCCAAATACTTCTTCACGCCGCTGTACGTATCCAAAAATAAAGCACACAAACGAGCAGTGAAAATACTTTTATTTACGAGTGTATACCAATCTTTTAAACCATAGCCCAAAATTCCGTTTCGCTAAACGCGATTACTTCCATTTTGCCTGAACCGCCAGGGTATTCGAGGTATCGATTCATGCGCTCGACAGAAATATTTTCTCATTACAAAACAATATTTCGTCATCGCGCGACAATCGAATATCTAAAAACATTTGACACTCCAGAGAGGAAACGAATTACGAGTCGACAATATGATTCGCATATTCTTTTGAAATACCACCATTGCCGACAGGATGGAAACGAATGGGTTCCTCCGCTTTCAAGCTTATCATCAGCGCCCACTCCTCGGCTTTCGTTCTCATTTATATCCACGGTCGGGAGACAAAAAAGTATGCGAAAGGGGGAGAACCGGCTGTTCGCGGAACTATCGACAAGATTCTCGAACTAGCAGTAACATTACACGTTCTCCACGCGAAGGAGGAGGAGGAGGAGGAGGAGGGAAGAAGTGCAGTTACGTATGATATATCGCTCGAAGAAGAATGGTCAAAATATCTCCAAGTTCACCGGTGATAAAGGGCGCTTTGAAGGAAAACGAACGTGCTCCCCCCCGATACCTCGAGGCATCCGGATTGGGACGTTTAATAAGAGCACCGGTTCCAAAAAGAAATTGGGATCGGCGGAAGGGGCATAGGGTCGGGCTGAATCGAGTCGGCCGGAGAAATGGAAGTCGGGGGGAGAAGGGGAAGGGGGTTGGAGGGTTGGGAGTCCCGGACGAAAAACGTGGCAAGGCGAGCCGGGCTCGATAGGGGATGGTGGTCGGAAGGAAGCATCGCCTGGAGCGGGTACGTGCTTCAAAGGATATTAAAGTATTTTAATTGCAGCAGATTTCGCGGAACGCCGAAAGAATTTATTCGAAATCACTGGATTCAGTCTATGAATAGGGATTAACCTGCCCGCCGCCGCCTTGGAAGCCGACGCGACGCAATCGTCCCGGATCCTCGACGTCAGGAGTGGAAGCCAGAAATAATTGAATATTTAATAGGATAACTGGCGCGCACCTGCCGGAACGCTTCATCTCGAACACGATTTATCGAATGTTGCCGTTCCTCATTAACCCGGGGAGAGCCCCCGTCGGTTTTTTCCACCGCGAGAGCAAGATTTGCCGGCCAATTTCCTGAACAATCTCTCGTCGCTCGTAACGCGACGAGGAACAAATTGGCTGGATAAATTCATTCGTCGCGTGTTATCGTCGCCCGATCATTTGCGGAACGAGCATTGGGGGCTCCGCAGGATTAGGGCGTCGTTTGACGCGAGGGCGAGTCTTGGCGTATCTGTGCTTATGCTACCGATAGAAAATTTCAAGTTCACTTTTCGATCTACCCTTCCCGGACGACGCGACGTCGACTGTTTCTTTCTGTGTGACGTCACGGATGTTACAGGTCAGACAGCATACACTCAGATTTATTTATTTATTTATTTATTATTGCTTTAAACCAAGCGGTTTATTTGGCAAGTACAATATTTTTACATGTAGCTTGTATTACATAAGGGTTACATTGTTTCTAGGTTCTTACGGAACATTGTTTGAGAAAATTATGAATTGTTATCAGGCCTTCTATTATAATTTCAATTTATTTCCACGTTGCAATTGAAATTTGTTTCTACACGTTATTCTAGGATGTTAGGTCTGTTAACGTCTGCAGCGCGTCCCATGAACTTTGTCCGAGATATTGATTATAAATATTTATATGGTAAATATTTAATATTGTATATCCTTTTCAAACAGATTTCGATAGAATGGTGAATTCTGAATAAATAAGTGCTAGGGTAGATTTGTCGTAACACTTACCGTTTCTGAGGTAATCTTATTTTATTTTAACCCTGCCACCCCTAATAACTTCGTTATGCATACAGATATTGAAAACGTGTTTTGAGAGGATGTTAGGATTAGACTGTGCAAAATAAAAATGCTCTGTATTGATTGTGGGAAGCGCGACCAAAATAAAAATTTAGTACAACCCTCGATGACATTGTTACATTGAAATACAATATTACAATATACTTAAATTTTTTGGTCTTGCACTGTTTTATATTTCACCCAACCAATTTCTTCATAATCGCATAAAGACCCACACTCTAGTTATGGTATTTGTAACGGAACAGAAGTCTGTGTGGGTGAAGGTTACCTCAAGGTCATATTTTCCTAGATCGTCCGAACACCGTTGTCTTTGTAAATGAAATAACCTACCGTTTGTAGCAGACTATTGTACACTGTACCAAACATTTTATAATATAAAATAAATAAATATAGTATAAACAAAAAAGTGATAAGGGACGACAGAGTTAAATGAGACACCGCTGCTTCGAAGGCGTCCCGCGTTTGCTCGTAAAGTGGAATTCGTGAGATCTTGAGGATACTGAAATAGCTCGTGACTTAGCTACGACTCGTGCATAGTATTCCGGATAAATTTACGTTAGACCGTTGCTATTAAAGATGGCCTAAATCCAGCAAAGTCGTCGAGAAATTGCGCCGGCAACGGTAAAACACATCGACGCCGCGATTCCCCTGACATATTCACGCACACCGGGAATTAGAAACCTCGGAGCCGAATTGTTCCGCGCCGTTTCATCCGGGGACGTCGCACGCAGCTCGTCGAGCCGTGGAGCGTGTGTCTCCTTACAATTAGCGTCCTGTAGATTCGGTTTCAGCCGGGTTCGTTTGTTTCCCGGCCAAATAGCCGAAATCCTGCATGACCTAACCCGGAAATGTCGCGTTTCCCCGGCCAAGTCACGGGCCGCTCTCCTATTTCGTGGAAAATAACGGGCCATCTTGTTGGTCTCCACGGCCTGTAGATATCGTTAACACAATCGGCCGTGTTTTTGGCAGCCTTCGCAGCTCTCGGCCAGTTCGCTCTTTAGTCGAGCACCCCCGGCCACCCTTTTGCCGTCATCCCCCCCCCAGGGACCGTTGCGCAGGGGCGCGTAAAAGTTTCGCTGGAAAAATTCCGTCGAAAGGGTGTACACGCGGCAGCGTGGATCTCGTTCGCCTCGTTCGGTCTCGTTTTCCTCGTCGGCTCGCTTTCTTCCCGCCGCGACGGTCCTGTCAGAGTTGCTCCACATTCGAGAACGGGACCTACCTTCGAGCTGCTAAATCCGACAGCTGAATCTACCTCCTCGTCGAATCGCAAGGTCTGGATCATCCTCGAAAGGGATATACGAAAATATGTTTCCGTATTACCAAAAATCAACGGAGATATTCCCGATGAGTGTCTTAGGTGTCTCACCCAGTATAATGACATTTACCCTGTAACAACCCTGTATAATGGCTACAAATGAACAGTTGATAGTTATACGAATCGCTTTTAAAAACTGCTGACCGTCAGAGACACCGACTTTCGAACGAAGCGAAGCTAGCTCGATTTTTTCTGTATATGTCGTGAATACCTACGTGATAAATGTCGCGAAATTATATTGGTATACCCTCTGAGGAGACCCGAAGATTGAGAGGCCTCGGACGCCGAGGAGTCTTAACGTAACACGGCTCGGGTATGTCGTCTGGACGATATATGTCGCTGGTAAGACCCATGTTGATGACATATATCGAGAATTTACTGTATTTAGAATAGCACGGTACGCGTAGCTTGGGACTAGTCGATCTAAGCGATCACGAAAAAAGCTTACAACCGAATGAAAGTTTCGCGGACGACTTTGATGAAACGGGATCCTCCACTCTCATCCCTCTCTATCCTTTCGGGGATAGAAACATCCTGCTCACCCTCTCTCTCCCTCTCTCTCTCTCTCTCTTTTATTCGGGTAACTCGACCAAATATCCCTTTTCCCGCCGCGCCGGCTTTTTTCCTTCCGCTTTTATTTGTTTCTTCGGCTCTTCCTTCGCTCGCGAGGGAAACAGGGACACAGAGAAATAGAAAGAGAGAGAGAGAGAGAGAGAGAGAGAGAGAGAGAGAGAGAGACAGAAAGAGGAGCAGGAAGTTTCACAGAGTAGATAGACGGATCGCGTGCGCTAATTTGATTAAACGGAATAAAATCGATACGATCTCTAGCTCGGATTACCGGGACGTCGTTAACCCTAGGATTTATTGCAATGCTTTTGCCGCAGCTACGACTGTTTCGTAAATTAAATTGTTTACCGATATTGACTACCTTCGTATGAAGCACGCGTGCATCTTCGATGTCGCACGATAACGCGCTGGAACAAATAAGTGTTCTAGCTGGGAAGAAACTCAAGTAAACGCAAGTCGATACGTTTCCTGTTAATGCATCTTCTGAAATGTTTATAGAGGTGTTCTGAAATGTTTATAGAGTGGGTTGAGTCAACAATTAGTCCTAGAAATGAAGTACAGTGATTAATAAGGTAACCTTCGAAGTACAGTGATTTCTCTATATATGTCGCCGAGACCTAGAAGATAAATCTCACGAAGTTATCTCCACTACAGCGGGGTATTCCCCGTGAGTGGCCTCGGACGCCGAGGAGTGTAAACATAATATGACGCCGGCAGGACCCGTGTTGTTGACATATATCGAGGATTCACTGTATATCGGAACTTTGAATTAAATATGATCAATATCGTGCATTAACTTGTGTCACGAAAAGATGTAAACATTGTAAATTCTTCTCTCGTAATTTTTCTTCTTGTAACTCTTTCCTCTACAATTTCTATTTATCCTGGGGTGTACTAGCACAAGGGAGTGTTTAGGAATCACATTTTTTGGGGGAGGGGGTTACATTTTATAATGCTTCTCAGATAATTCGATGAACGATAACTGTTACGGCATGTGGTTTATTTTAAAATTCCAAAACTAAACTCGTGCGACATGTTGTAGAGAATTGTATTAGATTTACACATTAACTTTTATGATTGATTATTCACAAACTATCACAAGAAACTATGTACTTTCAAAAATAAATAAAATAATAAAGGAACAATCTCCACCATTATACTACATCTCTCGAATGATTTAGAATCATAATCGAGGCCAGATTCAGGAGATTCGAGTTAATCTTTTTCTTGAGGTAATCGTTCTTCGAATCTGCAAGCCATAATTTATTTACATAGAGCGATAATTGACCAAGGTCGTCATTCTTTACTGAAAGACGTTATTCTTTTGTCAATAAACCAATCGGACGAACCATTTGCGATCATAGCGGTGTCACACCGCGAAACAAATCTCGAATTTCATTTCTAAGATAAAAAGTTACATTCGACTGTGCGCAAGGACGATGAATTAATTTTCGAAAACGATAAAATCCTCGACGAGCAATTCCCAGGCGCATTTCGCAGGCGGTACACGACGAAACGTTTCGATCGTGCGAATCGTTTCACTCGGTGAAACGCGACGAGATAATACGTTATTATAACAAGCCGGCACGCCGCTATTTATTCTGAGCCGGCGCGACGCCGCGCGGCGATGCGTAATTTTGCGCGCAACGGAATTTTTCAAAGGACAATAACGGGAGCAGGCCGGGCGCGTCCTCTTTCTCGGTGCCGGCGTCGTTCTGGCGTCGCGCCAGCGTCGACCGCGTAATTCCAGCCGCTTAATCGGTAGCCGGCTAGCTGCGCGAACCCGCGGGAACCCGCGGGAGCCCACGGGAAAACCCGCGCGGCGACACACGCCGAGGAGAGAGAGCCGGCTCGCTCGGACGACGACGTTTCGCCGCGCGATGTTTCCAGCGAGTTAATTCGCGTATACCCAACCAGCCTCCACGTTTGTGTTTCAGACAATGGACCGCCCGTCGAGCAGAGCGACGACGGATGGCTGAACTTCACAAAAATCAGCCGCGCCGAGAGCGGCTGGTACAAATGTTACACCAGGCACATGCTCGGCATATTCACCAGCATCGGTTATTTTCTCAACGTGCGCTGTGAGTAGATCGATAGTCCAATCGTCGCTTGCCGCGGCCTCGTTTTAACCCTTTCATTGCTACCGCCGAACGGTGCAGAGGCGCTTGTTCTCTCTATTTGCGAGTCTGTTCCTATTAGTGTGCTCTCGCATTTTAATAAGCAATCAAACTTAACTGGAAACGAAAATAGTTTCTCTATTCTTTTTCTTTTTTTCTAGTTAAATTGAACTATTGACGTATACGTTAGAAAGGAAAATATTTCTTAAGGGGGCCGGCAGGCATTTGGCCTTGAAATTTTTTTTCTAGACATTTTACGTCTTAAATAAGTAGGTAATCAATTAGAAATGCATACCACCGTGTTTTTACATGTCTTTGCTACGTTTGTATAGAGCCTTTCTTTCGATACGAATACTAAATCTCTCAAAATTAAGAGAATCTCTCAGCGGCAGCCATCTTGTGACGTCATATCTGCTTCAGAATTCGAAGTTTTCCGCCGAATATTACAAATTACTCCACGATGAGGTAGAAACTCGCAATTTGGGCTCTATACAGACGTAAATAGGACTTTTAAGAAACGCTATTGACCACTTCTAAACTGCTCATTGCAATATTGAAGCGGCAGTTTGTCTAGATTTTGACCCTTGCATACGTATACGTAGATTCGCGATAAGGTAGAGTGACTACATTACCGTCAAGAAATGGTTTTACGTGCTTCAAGCTTTCGTCCTTAAATAAGATTACTTTGTCGCTTGTAAAAGGCTCGTTCGAAAGAGGAAGGTTCAATCTAGTGCACGCTGATCAGGAGCTGTCGAGATTATGCAGATGTTTGGTAATAAAAGTGTTTGAAGTGGGCCAAAAATTGACGATGCGCATGCCGTGGAATCCAAGCATTTTCTTGCCATTGGATGAGTTTTCTGGATGATGTCGAGACCAGCGCGCACTAGAAAATATCTCCAGCTACAAATTGAGCTATAATTTGTCTTGATTCTGTTGCGAAATAAAGGCGAAAACTTGAAGCACGTTTCTCGCGTCAGAATTCATAATGTCGATAATACAGAGTAAAAAATGTAACAAGTTTAATCACAGACTTAAGACTTAAGATTTGAAGCCTGTGTCTGAAGGCTGTGAATGGAAATTATTAATTAAAAAAGTCACGTGACTACCCCGGGTCCTTAACTAGAGCTAGAGAGGAGAAATATATTTTTATACCAACTTTTCCAATGGCGGGTACGTTATGCATAGTATTCACTTTCTTTTCTTTCGTCCAAAAATCTGTATTTATATTATTATATTATCTTTACATTACAACTTCACGTAAATTTATTGTAATTTTTGCAAACATAGGTCTTTCTTGCGGAAATTTATGAAATTGACAATGTCGTTTTCTTAGAAAAGAAATGACCCATCACTTCAGAACTTAATCTACAAAATTGTCACTTTTATTGTCATGTAATTCCAGTGATAAAGTTGTACAGTAAATTCTCGATATATGTCAACAACGCGAGACTTGTATTGTCATGTATCGTCCAGGAGACATACCCGAGCTGTGTTATGTTTACACTCCTCGGCGTTCGAGTGGTGGGGATAATTCCGTGACATTTATCATCCAGGTCTTGACGACATATAAAGAGAAATTACTGTGTACAGATTGTAATACCGAAGATTTTTTTTCCGAAGTTCGCCAGTTTCCTTTCTCCAACCTCCTACAACTAAATGTCCTGCATATTTCACAAGAGAGCTAGGCAAAATTTAATAAACTGTAAATAACGCAACAAAATATAAGCTAGCAGTATGAAATACACGTCTACTATTTCACGTGTACTACTGTATTTAATTCCTGTAATTCTTAAAACATTGATATTAACGAGGATGCATCGACGCGTGACTAAATAGCGAAATGGCACACGTAAACTAGTACACATGAAAGGATATCCGGTGTGCGTATTGGCGCACGTGTAAGCAAGCTGCAAAACGTCGAAGACCCTAATCTCCATTTTGGAAGACGCATCTAAACCGCGAAGAGATAGTTTCCGAGCCGAACAATTTGCACACTCCCGGATTCTAACGAATGTAAATACAATGCTAATCCCGTTGGTATCAAACTAAGGTCATTGACTCCGCGATTGAACCGCGGATACGCTTCGGAAAGCTCGCAAAAAGCAACAACCGAGCGCGCGTGCTGCATCCGAAAGAGTATTGTCTATCCGTTCACCGGGGAGCGATAGCGGGCCAGACATTCCTGCTAATTCGGAATGCGAAGGGGGTCGTCGTCGCAGCCGATAACCGGAAACCACAGTCATTTGTCAAGAGCGGAAGCCACCGAGCCAACCGGAAATTATCCGTGCCCTGTCGTGAAAATTTGCAAATTTCCTACGATGCACCCCCTCGCCCCCAGTCTTTCCATCTTGCCATTATAACCAACGGGTAGAATGGTCGGGCCCCTCCCTCCCTATCTCTACGAAACTCTCGAACCCCTTCGCCCGTTCGTCCCCATCTCGCTCGACCCTCAACCCCTCCACAGTTTCTCTATCCGTCCCCTGTCCTCCCGGTTTCCGTTTGCACCCTCAACCGACGATCCTGGATACGGGTTTCCGAGCACCTAATCTCTACGCAATTTAGATGGCTCGGGAGTACCTATAAACCAACCATCCTCCGTAGGAATTATCGATTACAGCGCGCTACCACGTTCTGTTCGAATCTCCCGGTCGGATTACTTATCCACGGATAACGTCGGGTCGGGTTTTAAACGGTGCGGCAATTCCTTCCGATTGTTCGGGGACACGCGCTTAAATAGAACACGCCGGTGTGAAAAGGGAATCCATTGACCGGGCTCCAGTCGGAAATTGATTTTTAATGATTCCAGTTTGTCCGTTTGATCGATCTCGACGCACACCGGTCCGTCTGCTAATAATCTGCCGGGAAAAATGTCCGGAATACATGACACATCCGGGATGAATGAATCTCTGTCATATGCACCGGTAATTGCGGAAATGAAAAGTCAAAATTCCACGCAAATTGTCATGCATCACAAAAAAAAATCTACTAAGTATTATTACTATTGCAGATTATTGCTGATTAGCAATCCTAAATCCTTATTAAATTACCATTACTATTCTCAATTAAATGCTTAATCTTAACCCTAGGTTTACGGAGAACTAAAAGTAGCTATTTTACATTGCGTTGTAAAAATATGAAAATAGTTCTTCAGATTTTCAGCCATTTTTGTTGTAATATGTGCTCGACGAAACGAATCTATTGAACAATTCAAAATTTCAAAATTTCGATTCCGTCATTCTGACGGGTCTCGCAAATCTATCGTCAATAGCCTACCTTAACCTAAACCCAATTAAATAAAAATCTAGTTACGTCTTCCCTTGAAATTGAAATAAAATTTTATTCTTTCGTAAGCAATATTTAAGCTTGAAAGTTAATGTAGACATGCAATAAATATTTCTTCTCTTCTCTGTGAAATTATTGCAAGCAACGAAGTTCTAATTACTGGATATTTATATTGCTTGTGAACAGACACACACACAGACATACAAAATATTTGAATATAAAAATTGTAATCATCAGTTGCTTTGCTTGTATCACTGTTTCAGAAAGACTTTGAATTTTCTATCCCCTCTTGCAGTTTTTCCATAACTTTTACAAAATGCGGATATTTATGAAAATTTTATTACAAATTATTCACAATAATTATCTATAATATTCCAGTTTGTAAAAATTGTGGAAGTTATCGTGTACTATTCATGCTCTCCTTCGTCCGCCACTCTAAACTCGTACAGAATTTTTTCGATTAAAGCCGCCTCGAATTACTTGTAACTCTGAATTGTTGAAACTCGAATCTCCGCTTTCCCGTTCGCCTTGTTGAACAAATTGGAATCCTCGGGACTTGCTACAAATTCGAATTCGCGTGTCGAACGGTTGACGAACGCGGATAAAAACGTTGCCGATATGCGAAGGATCAAAGCGTGCGTCGGCGTCGCGTCGGTTTGGGATTTCCGACTCGGCGATAGATCAAATTCGTGAGTAACGAGAATCGCCATTAAAAAGCAGAAACGGTATAGGCGGGTGTAACGAAGAAAAAGTGGAAGTTCCCTCGTGCCGGACCAGGGGCGGTGTGTTTGTTATAGCGTCGGGACTGTGTTTGCCGTTAAAATTCCGAACAAACTACAAGACAAACGAGGTATAGTCGGGCTGCTGGCGGACCGAGCCACTAAAGTCGGGGGTGGCGCGGAGGCGGGGGTGGGTGTAAAAGCCTCCTATCGTCGCATCCACCACTTTGATCCCTTTGTTTTGTTATAGGATGAGCCGGAGGATCAGCTTGCTAACTCAAAGGACTGCTCTTTCTCCGATCCTCCTACTCTCCGGGCCGCATCCCCTTCTTTTTTAGACCCCACCACCGCCACCCCCCCCTAACCACCACGAAACCCGTTTTCTTCGTCTTCTTTTCATTCCGTCCTTGTTTCTGCTCCACGGGGAACGAAATCTACCACCCCTGCCCTTCCGACTCTAATTCCTCGGCGAAGAGATACCCCCGGCACGACATCCACCACCTCCGTCCACACCCTTTCCCTTCGTAATAGTGGACACAGCGTTAGCTCGAGAGCAAACGATCGCGGCCGTATAATTCCGTACGTGGAAGTGGAGCAGAAACGGCGCGCACAGTGGTCGATTTTTTTTTTCTCGAAAAACTGGGAGAAAAATCACTGCGAACATATAATCGAATACCTGCTAATCTTCGTACATAGACGAATCATTCTCGACAAGTCACGACTCAACGATCGTGATGGAATTTTCCAATCGAAATTCATTTCCCACAGAAGCATCTCTATAATTCCATTAATCGAAAATAATTAAAACTGTATTTTCGTAACCCGTTCGGAACATATTCAGTTCGACAGAAGAGAAATATGATGATTCAAATTGGAATAATTTTCAGTCATTTGAATTTTCATAGTTATAAATTAAATGCAGTCGAAAACCTTATGAAAACCAATTATATATTAATTTTCGCCGGCTAGAATCATTTTTGTTCGTATTTTTGTTCCAGTTTTCGTACCCGTCGACCACTACGCGTAGCTACGCTGACTGCGAGAAAAGATTTCGCGAAACCCCCACACGTGGTACCGCCACTTATGCCCCCCCCCCCCCCCCCACACTAACTTTATCCTCCGTACGTGCGTTTGATTCTTAATGCGCCGTTTCTTCGTTGATATCGATGACAACGCCGTCGGATACCGAGATCGCTTTAAGATAGCAGCGGATAAGTATGTACGTCGCGTGCTTGAAAATCGTGATCGTGAGGATTTCGGTTTCAGGAAAAATTGAAATTTTTAATTCACCGCGATATCCGATACCGGGGAAATTTATAGCGTCTCCCCCTTTTCAATGACTTCAAACCACTTTCGCCAGATTCAGTCTTGTCCCCCACTCTACCCTTCCCCTTCCACCATGACATTCCCACACGGTTCCGCCATTTTTAGGTCATGTGACGCATATCGTTTCTGTCGTGCATGTTTCGGTATCGGTCCTGGACGATTTTCGTACGTATTTATTAGCGAATGGAGGCCGATGTATTGCTCCGACGGAATTCGACCGAACATTTTCATAGTACCGCGATGTATTTTTTCGGCGGATTTGTCGCAGTGTCACGTGATTAATCCGGTACTATCATGGACCGGATTCTTCACGGTTTACACGCGGCATTAACACTAGGTTCACGGAGTACAAAAAGTGGTCAGTTTGGATCACTTTATGAAAATATCAAGAATATATACAGCCAGATTTTCAGCAGCTTTTACCATAATATATGTTGCAAGGATTTACCATTACTGTGATTATAAAAATGCATATATAGGAAATTTATTTGACACACTTACTCCTTGCAACATATATTATGGTAAAAGCTGCTGAAAATCTGGCTGAATATATTTCAGAACAGTTTATATAAACAGTTTATATATATATTAACTGAACAGTTTCGCCAGATTCAGTCTTGTCTCCCACTCTACACTTCCCCTTCCACCATGATATTCCCACACGGTTCCGCCATTTTTCGGTCACGTGACGCATATCGTTTCTGTCGTGCATGTTTCTGTATCAGTCCTGGACGATTTTCGTACGTATTTATTAATGAATGGAGGCCGATGTATTGCTCCGACGGAATTCGACCGAACATTTTCAAAGTACCGCGATGTATTTTTTTGGCGGATTTGTAGCAGTGTCACGTGATTAATCCGGTACTATCATGGACCGGATTCTTCACGGTTTACACGCGGCATTAACACTAGGTTCACGGAGTACAAAAAGTAGTCAGTTTGGATCACTTTATGAAAATATCAAGAATATATACAGCCGGATTTTCAGCAGCTTTTACCATAATATATGTTACAAGGATTTACCATTACTGTGATTATAAAAATGCATACATAGGAAATTTATTTGACACAGTTACTCCTTGCAACATATATTATGGTAAAAGCTGCTGAAAATCTGGCTGAATATATTTCAGAACAGTTTATATAAACAGTTTATATATATTAACTGAATAGTTTCGCCAGATTCAGTCTTGTCCCTCACTCTACACTTCCCCTTCCACCATGACATTCCCACACGGTTCCGCCATTTTTCGGTCACGTGACGCGTTTCGTCTTTGTCGAGCATGTTTCGGTATCGGTCCTAGACGATTTTCATATTTATTAGCGAATGGAGGCCGATGTATTGCTCCGACGGAATTCGACCGAACATTTTCAAAGTACCGCGATGTATTTTTTCGGCGGATTTGTCGCAGTGTCACGTGATTAATCCGGTACTATCATGGACAGGGTTCTTCACGGTTTACGCGCGGCATTAACACTAGGTTCACGGAGTACAAAAAGTGGTCAGTTTGGATCACTTTATGAAAATATCAAGAATATATTCAGCCGGATTTTCAGCAGCTTTTACCATAATATATGCTGCAAGGAGTAAATGTGTTAAATAAATTTCCTACAAATGCATTTTTATAATCGCAGTACTGGTAAATTAAAGAACGTAGATCCCGTCATTTTGATGGGTCCCGTAAATTTAGTGTTAATCGGTATGTACCACGATGACAAACAAGTGGGAAACGTATGTATGTATTTATTAGCGAATGGATGTATTGCTCCGACGGAATTCAACCGAAAATTTTCAAATTACCGTGATGTATTGGTTCGGCGGGTTTGTCGCAATGTCACATGATTAATCCGGTACTATAGCATGGACAGGGTAACTATATTCCCCTCAATTCCCCTGGTTTAACGACACTGCTTGTCCTCCACTCTACTCTTCTTCTTCTACCACTATATTCCCCCACGCTTCCACCACGGCACGGTCATGTGACGCGTTTCGTATTTGTCGTGCATGTTTCGTTATTCTTTCCTGGACTATTTTCGGCGTTCTTCACGGTTTTCACGGGGCATTAACACTAGGTTCACGGAGTACACAAAGTGGTCAGTTTGGATCACTTTATGAAAATATCAAGAATATATTCAGCCGGATTTTCAGCAGCTTTTACCATAATATATGTTGCAAGGAGTAAATGTGTTAAATAAATTTCCTACAAATGCATTTTTATAATCACAGTAATGATAAATTAAAGAACGTAGATCCCGTCATTTTGATGGGTCCCGTAAATTTAGTGTTAGTCGGCATATACCACGATGACAAACAAGTGGGAAACATATGTATTTATTAGCTGGACTCTATAGATGTATTGCTCCGACGGAATTCGACCGAAAATTTTCAAAGTACCGCGATGTATTGTATGTTTCTCGCAATGTCACGTGATTAATCCGGTGCTGGCAGGGAGAGGGTAGCTTTTTCCACCGTATTCGAGTCAATTGATCCGGCAACACTGATTCTGGAGGCCCACTCGAGAACCAAGTCGAGCCGCATAGGTGCCCCGATCCGAAATACGGCGATCCCGAGCCATCGTCTTATATCGGAACAGTACTATACAATATTTATTTAGTATAATTTAATTAGTAGATATTTAGTAGCAATTTATTTAGTAGATTCGACCAAGTGTATGGTATTTATTGGAACCGATAACGCTCGCACAGATGACCCAGACATGGAAACGGAAGCGGAAGCCTTGAACGGCGAGGCCACCGAGTCCCGGAAGATGGAAGTGCAGATCGGTGGCGCTGTGACTTTGGAGTGCGACGGTGGTTGCTGGGGACATGGTCCTGGAATGGATCCAGTTGGTGGTCCCGGTCCACTGACTCTGAGTCGGGTCGTTTATCAGGAAGCCGGGGAGTATCGGTGCGTCGCACCTGATCGGAAAATGCAGGACACGTGGCGCGCCCAGTTGCCCTACCAAATCAAGGTCACCGGTGAGTCATCCAAAAACTTGCACGCCAACTTCTCGCTCTTCTTTCCGATTTTCGAGCCGGTCTCTCGCACGTTCCGCCAACTTCTCGGCATTAAATCCACTTTGCGACCTCTAATTCCGTGTGACATATCCATTAGTCGCGAATACACTGGTTTTCGTCTGCTCGCTCGATTCAATATTTATTAGCACGGAATCGGCGCGTGTTTAATGTTTATTAAATTATTCGCGGCCCGTGGTCAATTAATCGTTGAACCAATTAAACCGCGCTTCCGTACTGAAAACGTTTGCGGACGCGCAATAGAGGTATGCTCCCGTTACATTTCGCGCATAAAGGATATATCAAAAGCTATATCGAATAATGAAACGCGATGGAATATTATACGCGAAATGAAATTATGGATTTTATCACGCCCCGAAGGCGTATTACCATTCAAAAAAATCGGTGAAAGAATGATTTTTTTTGGAAAATAGTTTGCAAGAATGCTTTCGTTTGATGTAAACGCTCGGTTTTACGAATTATAAGATGCTATGTATATATGTTCACATTTGTTATTCAGCGATGACGTAATACCGCAGATTACGCACTCTTTCCCAGCAGCTATGGTTTTCCATTATCACTGCGATAAAGCGGTCAATCGTTCCTTGATGACGAAGCCAGTTCAGTATATATCCTAACTGGTAAAGTATGTTCAATGACAAAAGTTTGATCGATTTCCTCGAACATTTCGAGTTCGAAGTACTACGTGTCCCATTACGAGCATAGTATAACTCCCATCAGTATGCGCTTTATTTTATTTCATCTCACGAACTTTTATCCTCCGTGTAAACGCTTAATTCTTTATATTTACCGATTCATTCAACGTTGAAGTCGTTCTATCTTGGATTACTCTTTGATGATCACTTCATTACAATTATTTCATTTAGTAGAATTACTGCTGATCACTTAATGCTAACCATTACTACTGATACTAATTTAAATATGTGAGTGTGCAAAGTATTCGTACACATTTTAGAAACGAATAACCTTTTTAAAATTGGACCAAACGACGTGAGTTTCTTTTTTGAGATGTCGGAAGGATTAGTTTACTAGGAATTGTGTACATAGTTTCGTTTAATTACTGTTGGTCGAAATTGCGAAGAAAAAAAATTAAGGTCGCTGTTTTCAACTGTTTTATTTGTGCCCGTAATGAACATTTTCGTGGGGGTTTGGGAAGTGGAGGGGACAAAAAATAAATTTGATTTGGGGGCATTTTTGACCATCCATACCATTTGTATTAAAGGCCCAGATAAAAAAGTTAAAATCGTATCCTTTACCGTTTTTTTTTCACAATTCCGACCGATAACATTAAACAAAAATTGATGCACACATTACCTTGTAAACTAATCCTTCTAACATCTAAAAGAAAGACACAAATTGTATTGTCCAATTTTGAAAACATTTTCAAAAAGTGTACGAATACTTCGTACGCCCACTGTATTTCCATAAATGTCCATAGTCTAATTACAGCAGCTCGATGAAAGCTGCTGAAAAATTTGAAACTGTAGTTTTAGCAACTTGAATTTTTCTCGTGCTTCGTCGACAATTCGATAGCGTCAAATAGAATTTGCAGTAGGCCCTTTTTCACCATTCGTGTCTGCGCAGCAGCGATGTTTGGACCGCATACGCGGCGTCTATAACGCAGCTTAATGGTGTTTCAGTTGGGTCCAAGTTATATTATCCGCAATTATAGTTGTTGCCAGGACCATTAAGAGGCAGTAATGATATGCAATACCAAGACAGTCCACCCGCAACCGGATCGAATCTGTCTGTAGAGAGATTTACTCGCACAGAGGCGAATCTAAATACATTAACAAGCTATATCACATCGAAACCACTATGTGCTGAGCAAGCTTTACGAGACATCAATTCCCATTCCGCGTCATAAACTTGTTTTCCGCCACCCTTTGCGTGCGCCCACGCCGGGGGAAACGTTTCCACGTGTGTGCTCGCACACACCCAACTACGGCTCTTTCGTAGATCAAACGGAATCGTCCCGCAGCAACGAAGACCCTCTCGTATCCCCGACTTTTTCCCTTGTCTATCTACGCCGGTATCCCAGAACACTTGAAGAGTCGAAGGGTTTGCCTAAACTTATTGTACACCATGGAAAAAAATATGGGGTCCCATATAGGCGATCTCCTTCCATGGATACATCGAAGAGATTTCAAGAACTGGGTGCACTGGCTAGTCAAATTATTATGCTGAAAAAACTTTTTCTCGAAACATGCGGTAGTTTTAATTTACTTAACAGCGTATGAAAATTATTGTTACTTGGTATATTGATTTTAGTACGTAAATCTTATTTTTTAAAGAATTGCGGTCCGTACTTGTTCAGAATTTTAAGTCGAAAATTTATACGATTTAATTTGTCATCGGCGAATTAAACGCATATTTAG
>CM052135.1:6055588-6082228 GCA_028454255.1 Halictus ligatus
TGTACACCATGGAAAAAAATATGGGGTCCCATATAGGCGATCTCCTTGCATGGATACATCGAAGAGTTTTCAAGAACTGGGTGCACTGGCTGGTCAAATTATTATGCTGAAAAAACTTTTCCTCGAAACGTGCGGTAGTTTTAATTTACTTAACAGCGTATGAAAATTATTGTTACTTGGTATATTGATTTTAGTACGTAAATCTTATTTTTTAAAGAATTGCGGTCCGTACTTGTTCAGAATTTTAAGTCGAAAATTTATACGATTTAATTTGTCATCGGCGAATTAAACGCATATTTAGTTAAATCTGTTTTAGCGTAGCATCCTGAAACAAGGCCAATTAATAATAAATCAAATGAAAACTTAACAGCGTATGAAAATTATTATTACTTGGTATATTGACTTTAGTACGTAAATCTTATTTTTTAAAGAATTGCGGTCCGTACTTGTTCAGAATTTTAAGTCGAAACACTGCTCAAGAAATTCTAAAATTCTATCGATTGCCATAGGTCTCCTTTTATCACACTAGATACACGGAGCATTAAAAGTAACTGTTTTACATTGCTTTATAAAAATAACAAGAATGATTCCTGATGAATCTATTCCTGATGAATGCATCTTTGCATCCCCAGTAATCGCAAAATTAAAAAATTTAGAATCCGCCATAGTCCCGTAAATCTAGCTTGATTGTTAGGAATGTTAGTGACAGGAGATTACCCCAACTTCGAGAACGTTGATTCATATGGGATAGAGAATATGGCAGGGAAGAAATAGTCGCAGGAATCAAAACAATCCTCGGTGGAATAATTTCCGTTGGCGTCCCCCTTGTTCAATTCGAGGGGAACCATTTTAAAATCCCAAGGATAGCGTTCGACTGGCTTCAGCCCCTTACACGCACGAGTTGCTTGAGCTGCAATCAATAAGAAGTCGAGATTGCTTCAGCGATTGCCTCGGGCTGGATAGCTGGGGTTCGAGGCCGACGAACGAGAAGAGGCTAGCGATTGCGGCACGGAGAAGAATCTGCATTTATCATTCGCGTGTAAGCAATGCGGTGAAATACAGTGTGTCCCGCGAACTCTATCCACCCGAAATCTCTTCGCTATTTTTTAAACGATACGCGAGAATTGTTCAAACAAACGTTACAGGATTTAAAGCAATCGATAAAACAGGAATAGCAGTGGACGTGTAAAGAAAAATCAACGTTACTTTCGTTCTTTTTTTGGTAATTACTAGATTGCGATTTGTATGCGTTTATGACAGAAATGAGTAAGTGCAATTTAAAGCAGTAAATAGATTTTAAAAATTTAACTACGCAAATGTATTACTTGTAATTTATAAGTATGATTAAAAGATAATGCCCTTCTTATTTCGCACATATTTTTCTCAATTGCTGCAGAAAATTTGTATTTTGCATGCAGATCCGCAGTCTTGTAATTGCTTAGAAGTTGCTTTTTGGTTAACCCATTTGGATTATTAGTTTATATATACGCTCAATTTTCCTGGTCACTGTCACCGGAGCATATATATACGCCCAATTTATTTTTTCTTATAATGCTGAAGTATAAAAATACTTTTATGTAAATACATTTAAAAAGAAAAGCTTGGTGATGAAGCCCTCCTTTTCCTATTTCCTAATGATGTAAATGGGTTAAACCGATTTTGTTTTTTCGGCGCGTGTTTAATGTTTATTAAATTATTCGCGGCCCGTGGTCAATTAATCGTTGAACCAATTAAACCGCGCTTCCGTACTGAAAACGCAAAAACAAGATCGACCGGCAAAAAAAAAACTGAAACCGATTTTCTTTTAACCCAGATTTTGATGAGCTTGAAACATGTTGTCAAGGTAATTATTTTAAACAATTTTTCTCTGTACACGTTACCGCCACTTGGTCTTTAGTTGTTCGCAAAAAAAACTGTTAGGGTGACTTAAAATAACTCTTTCCATTAAAAAAAAAGACGAAAATGACCTCATCTTCTTTACGCCTCCAAATGTCAGAAGATTGCAATTAGTATATTATTAATCGTCTTAAATGCTATAAGTTTTATTTTAAATATTTTCATAACGATATCTCGGAGTTCGCGTGACACATTGTAGATACCGATGATAAAATTTTCATAAAAATACGAATGATTTCAATTTTGGAACAAACAATCCATCAACGAATCAGTTGCTGAATTTGATTTTCCCGTTCCCCGGGAACTGTTACACGCCGTTCAAAAGATTACCCCAATTAACCACCGTAAGGGCAAACAATCAGAAACATCGGCGTGGGGTTGTTTGAATAAAGGAAAGGTATCCATTACCGGAGTTTCCATTGCGCTTCAGCAATGGTTTTCAGCTCTCGCTTAGCCTTCTGAGTTGCGGCTCAAAGCTTTAGCCTCGGCACACAAACTTATAATAGTCAATTCCATTAGCGGCCGATTCAGTTTTGAATCAGATTCTAATATCGTCGGACTGTTCGTCAGTTCCCGCAGTTGGCGCACCCTTATAATCTGTCAGAACGGCAGACGATCGGTTCCCGTGGAGCTACTTCACGAACGCCATAGATACCGAAGAAGAGCAGAGAAGTTAAACGTCCGCGAACTTTCCTGTCCCCTTCGAAGGATATTCGCTCGTCTCTCTGGTAATCCCGCGCCGTTTTCATTCGACGTGTTCTAACATTCGACGCGAGAACTATTATATTTGCTAGGAAATAAATTCCAACGGAAACGATTATTCGGTATTATAGAGTTTTATCAAAATAATATCTGTTGGGCCCGAACTATTGGCAACGTTTCTAAATTAAAATTCAAAGATGCAATAAAGATATTTATTCACGGTTATTATGTTACTTACGACATTTATTATGTTATTGAGTAAAAGTTTGAATATCAACAAATTTCATCTTTGATTTTCCATTCATGAATTCTACGAAATTTCGGTCCAACCCAATACGTATGGTGGTTGACAAAAGTATTTGCACATCGTTCAAAAAGGAATAACTTTTTTTAAAATGAGACCAGAAGAGGTTTTCTTTTTTTTTGAGTGAGCTCAACTGTTTTTTAGCTGTTAGATGAAAACCCCGAATTCAATGGTTTTTACGTATTTCAATGCCTGTAGTGTTTTTTATACGTCAACCGATTTTTACGAAATGTTGCGCATACAGGGTTTGGCCAGACGGGTGGTACAATTGAACAGGGGATGATTCTACATGCAAAAACAAGTCCAAAAAGAGGAACAACATTTTTTCGTTTGACGCCTCGTTTTTGAGATAGTCGAGTTTGAAAATTCAGCGAATACGCGTGCTATTAGAGAGGAATCGTCTGACGCGTCTGACCATGGCCAACCAATTCTACTTCTTGCATATACTAAAGCACGCGAACCCGACGGATCTTCAAACTCGATTTCCTCGGAAGCGAGACGTCAAAGGAAGAAATGTTATTCCTTCTTTTCGACTTACTTTTACATGTAGAATCATCCCCTGCCCGGTTGTACCACCTATTCGGCCACATGTATAGTTTACTTATAGACTCAAATAAAACAATTAAGTGACATTCCGTTCTTTCTTCGTAATTTCGATCAACAGTAATTTTCTAAAAATTGTCTACATATTATCCATTAAACTAAATATTTGACTATTTTAAAAAATTCAGAACCTCGAATGCATACTAACTGCAATAAAAGAATAGTTACGTTATATTTTCAATTTATATAAATAATTCCACAAAAATTTATGGTTGCACGAAGCAGTTGCAAATTTTCATTAAGGTTATATGATATTGTTCTAACTAAAAGTTAATATATTTTGGAATGGGTAGTAAAACATTCAATTTTCACCTCGTCTAAATTAATTGTTCGTAATTACTTAACATCGTTAATTTGTTAGTAACTATTATGTATGTCCATGTACCACGTGAAGAAATAGTTCAAAACTTTCAGTCGATAACGTGTACACATATACATATGCCACATTCTACATTATTGAATGTTGAAACCGGTACGGTTGAGACTATAAACATATATATAAAAACTATTGTCAGGGTTTTACAACAAACCTAAACCTAACAAAGTTAAAATTGTGGTTTCATGTCCTACAAATAAAAATAATTTTACATAGTGGCATTATATATTATATCTATGCATGAAAATGTTAATATTTAATCCAAGATATGTGTAAAAAATTTGATGATATTACTCGAACTATTTTTATATAAATTATTTTATTTCTATGTATTCCATATTACATTCCACGTTAATATTCTCACCCATACATAATACATACTGAAACGTTTACATTATTTGCACGTATGAATTAATACAAATAAGTTCATGTATTTATATCGAAAGTAGAATATTGATTTCCATAAAGTCAATTCCAACACAAACTTAAAAATTTTATTAAATCTTATGTTCAACTATTTCTATTATTTTCATGATGCTCCTACGACTTCTAAAGTTTTTAATTTTCCAATAGGGTGTACATTTATTAAATAATAAATGAATAGCGATGATAATTTATACGATTTAATTTGTCATCGGCGAATTAAACGCATATTTAGTTAAATCTGTTTTAGCGTAGCATCCTGAAACAAGGTCGATTAATAATAAATCAAATGAAAACTATAGTTCGTACAGAATTGTGCTTTTATGAGCAATTAATTAATATTGTGAATTTATGAAAGAATTTATTATATTCATCCCCCAAATTGGACACAGTATGAAGTCAGCATGTGACAGGGGGTAACAAGATTTCCTTTTCCGAGTGCGCGGATCAAAGAAGATATATGCCTCCGATAGGGTGCACTTGGATCCCAAGATTCGCCTCTATAAATATTGGAGTCAATATTTCTCATCCCTGTTTGACATATTTCGTGAAACCTCGCAGTTCTTGACTTTCTCCAAGTTACCCGTCCGTGGAAAACGTGGGCCACGTTTTCTACCCCACGCCGCGCCGTCACGAATGTGGCAAACGTGCTCCTTTTTCGAAATCCTCGGCGACGCAAGGAAATTTCGAACTGTCCCGTCCCACTACTTCGTCATCGAACGATACGAAGTCATGAATGAATCAGCCACTACATTTCACGAGAGACATTTCCATAATATGCTTAACTACTTGCCCAATTATTTTGTTCGTACAGTGACTCACAGTAATATCCGAACACTTTTAAATGGATGATAACTTTCTTAATATCGGGCCATATGGCTTGGATTTTTTTTTAAAGATGGAACAATTAGTTTACTACATGAGGCGGAAAAGATTTTTAAAAAATTGCAATTTCAATACTGCAGTAACGAGATGAAAGATCGCTTCAGAAAAGCCGGTGGAATTTCCAGAATCGCTCGGTCAGGGGAATTGAGGGGAATAATAACCTCCTCTCTGCCAGTACCGAATAAGCCACGTGACACTGTGATGCATGCTCGATAGAGACGTAACGCGTCACGTGATCGGCGGTGGCGGAAGAGAAGGGGGACTACCGTCGAAGAAGGGGAAGATAGAGTGGGGAGACAAGCAGTGTCACTAAATCAGGGGAATTGAGGGGAATACAGTTACCCTCTCCCTGTCGCTACCGGACTAGTCACGTGACATTGTGACACGTGCAGACGAAACGCGTCACGTGATCGGCGGTGGCGGAAGAGTGGGGGAATAGCGTCGTAGAAGGGGAAGGTACAGTCTTAATCTGACTTTGACTTAAACTAGTAAAAGGCGTAAATATTCTTACACCAAAGTAACATTACTTTATTGTACTATAAATTATACTAAAATTATACTATAAATTATACTATACTATTAACACTATTACTTTACTTTACTATAAACATCACTAAAACTCAGAATAAATTTTTCTGATTTTTATAGAGTAATCTAAAATAGTCATTTTTATTTCTGCGTGTTAGGGACGGATCAACAAAAGCAATATAATGTCGCTATTTTCTCAGTGAAGGCGAAAAGAACTTACTTAGATAAACTTGGAACACTTGGATGTTCGTACAGCCGAAATTGTGACTGCAATAAAACTACGTTATGCTTGCGGTTCTTACGGTGGGTGAGGGGAGGGGAGCGGGGCGAGGGGAGCGGGGTGGGACAGTGTTCGCGACACATTCGCGATAATTTCCAGGCAGAACTGCTCGACGCATGAAATACACTTTACGGTTTCACGCAGTTGTGGTCGTTTATCATTACCCACCGCGGTACGAGTTTCAGAATTAAAGCTTTTTCCTGGTCCGAAACAAAAATAAAACGGAAGAAAAGTTCTGGCTAAATGTTTTCGCGGGTGAAGAATAAAAAATAAACAGCCTGTTGTTAATTAAAGTCTGCGGAAAGTACGCTGTTGTTGGGCTTGTTTTGTCAAGAGGAACGAACGCATTCTTGCTGATGCGTTAGAAACAATTTCTCGTTTCATCTTCGGACGTGTTGAGTGGGAAACGGGGAACCATGTTTTTCAGCTATTTTTAATTTGAAGAAACACTAGTATTGCTGTAGCGTAAAGGACCTCTGTGAGGGTACCAATTGCTTTGTCTATACTAATTATACTTATTTTTAAAGTGGAATGAATATTACAACCGAATATGAATATTACTACTGATTCTACTGAAATAATTTTAATATCACTTTTTTAATATTCATCGTACTTTAAAAAATAAGTATAATTAATATAGGCACTGGTACCCTTACAGAAATTGGGTCCCTCACCCTAGCTATAATGGTATGAAGATTATTGAATGTTTTTCCAGATCGCAAAAGGGTATAGATACGATTATATATCTTTTCAAGTATCAAGAATCGATTTTGAAATTTTAAACTCAAAATAAGACAATTAAAATTAATTCAATGAACAACCTTGAGAGAATATCAGAATAATTTGGAAAAAGAAATTCAAGTATTCTCTGAATATTGTGCTGTGTACTATGACAAATGACATGTTAAAAATCCGTATAAAATTAATTCAACTATCTTTAAGTAAACTGCGAAACTATGGATCGTCACGTACGTTTAACGGTGGTAGTAAACGTGTTAATAAACTGTTAGAATGATTAAGTGCATATTGTTAAGATGATTATGAAATGCAATAAAATATTTTAAATTCATAAAAAAAACTGGAAATTTAGTATATCCATCGTTTCGATACATAATGTATATTAACCAATCATCAATAGAAAATATTCGTTTAAATGTTATTAAAAAGACTGATCCGTGCAGGTTAGATAAGTATCATCTTCAAGTCTTTGCAAAGTATATTTAGTTTTCATTTATATATTCAAGTTCCGAGGCTGTCTGTCTCTTGTAAACAATCAGAATCATAATAGTTCAAAAGAAACGAAAATGCCAGCTGAAAAATGCAACAGGATCGATAAAGCTTAATGTAACGAGGTGCTCATTAAACAATTAACAAGCTATTACACGACTACCTAAATCAATTCGGTGGAGATTTTAAATCTTTGATACTGCAAAGTTTCTTGCAGAATTTCTCAAGTTGATCTAGCGTCGTCATCTAGTTTCGTTTTTTTTTTCGTCCTTTAATAAAGATAACAGCCGTCCCCCTCCCCCCGACCAAATAATATAAACAAGCCAACTTCGAAAAAATAAACAACGGAGAAACACAGGAGTAGAGCCGAAGTTTCCTCCAGCCAGCCGCGGTCTTCCCATTGTAATTATTATTCCCTGCGGGGGTACGAAGAGATGATAACTAGATTGCTTAGCTCGACAGTCGAGGTTATTTCTTTAGTTACCAACAGCTCGTTAAGCGTTCGTTAAATCTTCACGCTGCGCCGAGCTAAGGCGTGTCCCGTTTTTCGTCCCCTTCTCAACAGGCCGCTGGCTTATTTAAGCGCCGGCACGAGAACTTGTATAATAACAAGTTAAAGTACCATACACCACTACGTAAGTGGCTTTCACCGGGGATTATCTTGCTTCACCTGGATCCAGCCCGGGGTCTACGCTGGAACGCAAACACCGGGCTGTCGGTGAATCGAGCGTGCTTCGATTTCACACGATTTCTGCCCGCGTAATCTTCTTCTTTGAAGCCTGTTAGGGCAATAGCTTTTCTGCACGATTTAATAACACCGTACGGTTGCCCCCCGTTCGAAGGAGCTTCTGTCGTTAATGTCGGAATTGGGCCGCGTGCACAGTGGCGAACATTTATTGCGTCATTGCAAAAGTCTTGATACGATTTTCAGTTTGCCTTTATCACTTGCTCTTTATTACAAAAGAAAGGCAATCTTGGGGCATCACAGTCAATGGCATCTTCTGTTGTTTCAAAGCAGTTAGCGTTTATGTTAGTGTTTTGGATGAAATGTCTTCTAAACCAATCATTTTTAAGTAGTTTCACACTTCCTTATAGAGAACAACAAGCTGCACCGATTAGTATATTAAAAAACGATTTCATTTTTAAAAAATGTAGGTTACCTTCACAGGACTTCATGACTCGTGATTTACACCAGATTGTGGCCATTCACTTCTTATCTGAACTTTCTTTTTTTACGTACCGTGTACGAGTAATTTTCATTTATATATTAAAACCGGACACCCTGTACATGCATAAAATTTCACAGTATTTTATTGAACACTCAGATATATGCGTACTAAATGTTTACAAAATTCGGTTAGTGCGTAGGCAATGTTTAATCAATAAAAACGAAATTATTTATGGGTACGGTTAATAAGAGTAGCATGTAGCTAACAAAAATTGTCCAAAAATAAGAGTCACCACCCCATTGTCCCAATGTCGATTCGCTTCCCTCGAGTATTAAATGCAAAATGAACAACCGCCACGAAGGAACCCGCAAATAGCCAAGCGCAAAGAAAAAATTTATTAATCCTTCTTTTCCTTTTTCGTTCCGGTATCTCGACCGTAACGCTTCCGAC
Source organism: Halictus ligatus (assembly GCA_028454255.1). Classification (NCBI taxonomy): domain Eukaryota; kingdom Metazoa; phylum Arthropoda; class Insecta; order Hymenoptera; family Halictidae; genus Halictus; species Halictus ligatus. The sequence continues at coordinate 6,064,432 of CM052135.1, forward strand.
CGGTATCTTTCGCCGGGGATCTAAATTTAAGTAACCCGAAACGCTCCCCGCCCGCTCAGATTTCTATCTAAAATTGTTACCCGTTAACATCGTCCGACTCGTGCATCCGACGACCTCGCCTCTCGCAAAGAATTAACAAAGAGCCCGGGCGCGTTTGCATTGCGGGGCGGCAAACTTCCGCTGCGTATTTTCGTAAAAGTTCGCAGTTTTGTGTAAATTTTCGGCCCGCTGTAACAAACTCGACAATCCTTTACCCTTTGGCCACATTAATATTCTCGCGGCTGCGAACCGATGTTCTTCGTCCGTGGCAATGGTTAAATTTATTTACGTAACTACTGGCACGAGACGTGTCCGGCCTAGTAAACATTGATAAACAATTAAGAGATTTTACTAACTCCGAATATGATCGATCATCGCTTCTACACGCTCTTCTACCCATTTTTCAACCACTGTTCACTGATATTAAAAAATAATACATTTATTCCGGCCCATATGCGCTGGTTAAGAAGGAGTCTAAATAATCTATTCATGAATTAAGTCCTTGCTATTTTTTTGTAACTCAATCTTTTGTTCATCATTTGGCTTAACTTTACCTGAGGAAACCAGGAATTCTTCCCTTCTTTCAATGTAATCCTGTAGATTTTGGCGAGAAAATTCCGAAAATCCAAGATTCAATCTCAGGAGATCACTGGTTCAAAAGTTGTACATGTGTGAAGATGTTTTCAGGTTTTTTGACGGGTAAGGGTAGTGCCTTTCACGCGCCGCTTAACGAGCGGAGCCGTCTGTCAAAAACGCGGAAAGTCGCGCATCTTTACACAGGCATAACTCTCGAACTAGTGATCTCCTAGAATTGGAAATTGTATTTTCGGCATTTTCTCGCCAAAATCTACAGGATTGCATGAAAAAAAGGTGAAAAATTTCTGGTTTCCCGAGCTGAATTTTCACCCATCAATTAACTAAGGATGACGAGTCAAGTCGTCGTTGGATTTCGTAATCGCCTTTCACAAAACTTTTTCTGACGACCTCGCCCCGCAAAGAATTAACAAAGAGCTTGCGCGCGTTTGCATCGGCGAACTTTCGCTTGCGGATTTTCGTAAAAGTTCGCGACGTTGTGTAAATTTGAGGGCGCGGCCGGGTTGCGTCGGTGGCCTAGAGCGAACAAGGAACTTTCCCGGGGTGAATTTTCCCCGAAGCAACGGCACTCTGGGGGTAATGCGGATAACCGCGAGAGGGTTAATTCCCGTCGTCGCGACGCAGTGCGACCCCATCGTCGCGCGTATTCGGGCTGACAAAGTGGGATCGCGCGGGTAGCAGCGATGGCCCCGCGATTTCATATTTGCATGCCTAATAAAAGGAGCGCTCGAATCACCGACTCATTTACAAGGGAAACGTATCCGAGTGGCTCGAGAACAAAGGGCTGATTACGGGATCAAAGCGCAGGAAGAAAAGGGGCCAGGATAACGGTTCTCCCCCCCCCCCCCGTGAAAAGCTCATCGTATCCCCACCCGCGTTCCGCCGGTTCCCCTCCTCCGGCGGGACCGACGCCGATAGCTCGCGGCGTGTTGTAAATTTTTCAACGAGTTCGAAGTTTCAGTCGCGGGTATCATTCGCGGATGGGGTTTCCGGCTCTCGCGACTCTCTCAGATGAATCCGCTTGCGCGCGTAAATTAAACCGCCTCTCTCTTTGTGGCCCGATTCGTTACCGCGATGCGATTAAGGGGAGATGAATCGTATTCTGCTCGCTCCGAACATCGACCCTTACTTTACTCGCCGAGCTGTCGATACAGTGGGACAGAAGAATGGTTGACATCCAGTTCGCTTCGAAATTTCGAAAGTGATTTTACATTTATTTTGAGGGGCGGAGGCGATTTTGTCGACAAATAGAATTTGACAAAGTCAAAAGTAACTTAGTAGTTGCAAACAAAATTTCAGAATTAAAGCTTATTACAGAGTGTAGAAGCTTATTTAGAAGCTATTTTAGAACGCACAAATTCCATTGAAGTTCGATTTCAACAATTTTATTGTGAACTTATTTATTTATTTGTTGCTTTAAACCAAGTGGTTTATATAGCCAGTACAGTGTTATTACATTTTGGCTTACACTAAACAGGTTTACATTGTTTCTAAATTCTAACGGAACATTGTTTAAGGAAATTATAAATTATTTTCAGTCCTTTTATATCAGGTTTACATAAGAAGGAACTAATACAAAGAGGGAAACAGTACTTGCTTTTGAGTAGCTTTGTTTCCAATGTGTTACTTTCATTTTCATAGTCTGGGCATTGCCATATAACATGATTTAGGTCTTGGAGTTCTGCTCCGCATTGGCAAGCACTGTTAGTTATAAAGTTATATTATGAACTTATTTTGTAAGATAGCTGGAGAATCATGTCACCCACGTACGACCTACGCGGCTGTCAGCGTGTCAATTGAACGATAATGATGATTGCAAGAATGGTACAGTGTGACCGACGAGCTCTGTCCACGTGAAAAATTATTTTAAACAATACGTGAAAATGTTTCCAATAAAAGTTACACGATCTAAAGCATTCAATGACGCGGTCCTAACAGTTTTTCTACTTGTCCTGTTACGAAATGTTCGATCTACATGTTTCTCTTGTATCCGACCTTGTATGACCTTGGCAAGTCATTGTATTACATATGAACGAATTCGTCTCGTCCCGCGCTTTCTTAGGACGTCAATAGCATTCCATATAAAAAGGTCACTAATGTTTCTCGAAGAAGAATATAAAAATTTTTTCTCTTCAATTCACACTCGAACACCCTGTATATACAGACACCTTCAGTAGTTTTTTTTTTCGTGAATTTTGTTGTGTGTTATGCTTTCGCGTATCGTGCACTCGGTTTGAATTATTCCGGAGAAATCAGAAAATTATGGGTGGCGGTATAGTTGTGCACCGCAGTGTATGTGGAACGTGTACTTTCGAGACCGCGATCAAGACCGCATTGACGCATAGTCGGCGGTAAAGACGTATCTTATGGCGTTATAATTGAACGCGCAAAGGTGACGTTCTCGAAGTGTCGCGATTCCGGCGGTTGCCGACGGAATTTCGCTTTCACGTACACGCGCGGGCGCATACCTCGTGGAAACCGTCGCGAAGCCTCTCAACAATTTTCCCTCCGAGCAATCTCGGGCTTCCCATCGATTGTTGCGCCAAGTTTCCGTCGACGTACTCGGCGTGAACGATTGCGTTCGCGGCAATGTCGAATGCACGCGACGGATCAAGAAAATTTCCTGTGATCGACGGCGATGGCAATACGCGAAACCACGGAACGTCACCTCTTCTGTGTTCGCATCGCTCGACGTCGCGAACTGTTGATGATAAGACATTTCGGTAACCACAAACTCTCTCTCTCTCTCTCTCTCAGACGAGTGACCTGATTTTTCGTGGGATTTTCCAGTTTGTCGTTTCGATTCGAGAGAAGTTTCTACATTTATAAATAAATTCTCTTGCAGTGTTTGTGTGATGTAATTTTATCAATTTGCCCGAAAAATAGAAACTTATTTTTAGATTCAACGAGGTACCGATCACTGAAACGCTGAAGAACCATAATGCCCTAGATTGGTTGCTTCTGGTGATCCTGTAATTGTCTCTTCGATTTTTTCCACGTTTTCCCTTATCGAAGATGACGATAAATATTTACTGAAGTTGGTGTACGTGGAACGTTTGAAATATTTTTGTATTCCGACTGACCTTTACATTTTGGGCACGCATATCCCCACTTCCTGTCGTGCCGAGGATCGTGGTATCCGCAACGGATATCGTCTGTTCGCGATCCCCTTTGAAACCGTGGAGCCATTTTTTGTTTCGAGCGATACGATCCGTAGCTCCCGAATCGATACACCAACTTTCTTGATTTGTTTTTGTAACTTGAACGGTGAAGCGTTTTATCGGAAAACTCCGCGGGAGTCGTCAGTCTTCGCAACAAATGTTCAATAACAGCGGTCTTCAGTCAGTTTCGAATCTGTCTTTTTACAAATATTACATCGAGTCCTACATCCGTCTTACTACAGCAGTTATTATTTTCAAGATTGTGGGGTTAGTATGTGATACCTTTTCAAGAACTCTGTCGCTGACTCTACGAGTAACAACAAGGTCAAGTTATTCTGAAAATCGAATATATGCATGTACGTATTTTATTGAAGCCACTTGTCTAATTCCACCATTTACGTGGAAAAAATGTTTAAGAAATGACAATTTTTCGGGATTATGCAGGACAGAGTAGTAGTTGCTTTTTGACTATGCTTTTTACAACTATTTGAACATGTTCTCCGAATATAATCGATATCCTATGGCAAATAAGTAATATTTTACAATCGACGAATTAAAACCAGCAATTACTAAGGAATGGCAAGAAATTGATCAATTTATATAAAAACAAATAAGAAAATGCGAAAACAAGAATTTTTAAAGAAATTCATCGTCAACCACTGACTATTGTAAAAGAGAATTCTCTTCATAAATAATTTACACAGAAATGGTTTTTTCATAACTGAATATATTTTATACTTTTGTCCACCATGCAATCAAGAACTTGTACTTTGTATCTGTTAATATGGCAAATTATTTTTCATGTATTTTTTCCGTAATTCTGCGAACGGAAAATATTCTAACCAAGGACTTTAATACTTTTAGACCGATATTTTAGGAAGCAACAAAAAGCAAAAAATCTTGCATATTCTACAGTAAATAATAAGAATTCAACCCAGAAAAAAGCTTGTATTTAAAGACAGTTTGTTTACGTCCCAAGAAGGCCTAACTCCATGTATAGGGTGTTCCGTTATTGATGGTAGAACCGGACATTGGATGATTTTACGTGTAAAAATAAGTCGAAAAAAAGGAATAACATATCTTCATTTAAAGCCTAGTTTTCGAGGAAATCGAGTTTGAAGATTCGTGGAATTCGCGTGCTTCAGTATATGCATGCAGTAGAATCGGTTAGCCATGGTCAGACGCGTCAAACGTGTCAGACAATTCGCTGCATTTTCAAACTCGATTATCTCGAGAACACGGCGTCGAACGAAAAAATGTTGTTCCGCTTTTTGCACTTCTTTTTGCATGTAGAATCGCCCCCTGCCCGCTTGTACATATTCTTCAACCGCACCCTGCGAAACAGATATTTTAAAAAATCACTTGTTTTCACCGTGTTTACACAAGAAATCTCCCTCCCTTTTAAGTTCCCGGTTCCAAGGAGAAATAATAATAATCGCGCCGAAAAAAGGGAGTGAACCGATAATTTCGAATATTGTCGAATATTACACCGAGTCGCCCAGTATGCTAATTTTTTCCTATCCAATCGGAACGCGGGAGAACCTTCTCTCGGCCGACGCCTGAAAATTTCCTGGGATACGCGAGGTTCCGCCGGAAACGCAACCGGATGCAGACGCGATCCGATCGCGGAAACAATCGCGAGAACAAAAAAGCATCTCTATTCGCGCGGCGTCGCGTACTTTCTCGCGATGGCGCGGCGGCGCACGTCTCGGGACACGTGGGCGGTATAACGTCGGTGCGTGGAAGTAGATAGCGACACGTATTACGTTTACGGGGGCAGCGAAAAAGGGCGCGCGGAGCACGTAACGAAATGTAATTCCGACAATGACGCCCGGGCGCACGGCTCCTGCCCCGTCGGGAGCCGCTACGTTAAAACGAGACCGGCGCAGCGCCACGCTCGAAATGTTGGCTCGCGCGACCGCGACTGTAAAAATCCCCCGTTGTCGATAAAAATGGCCTTCTAACGAGACTGACTCCGAAAAACACGAGCGAACGCTCCGCTGCCTGGGGAATCGCTTTTTTTTTTTGTTTCGCTCCGCCACCCACCCCCGCGAACCTCCTCGCCACCAACCACCGTTCCACGCAACCGAAGACTGTCGATATGTGTATTTTATTGTTTGTCCCTACTACAAACACAGGCATCTCTTTTCCCGCTTATTTTCCTCTTCCGGTCTCCGCTCGCTGCGTTTTCCCCCCGGTTTAATCCGCGTTAAATAACTGCTCTAACGAACCGTTCTCATATTTACAGTAGTATTATTTGTCGGATGTCAATGGGCCCGCCGTGCCAGCCTAAACAGACACCGTTCGTAACGCTCGGTAGGAAGTGTGGAGTAACTGTTTTTTTTTTTCTTGCTTTCTTTTTATTTTTTTTTTTTTCGAACCCCCTGACTTCGTTATCGGAACACGTTCGTGTCGAGTACTCGGTCTCCATTAGCTCGGTGCATATGGAATTACCGTTTCGCGTAGGCGAGTTTCAGTGCGGAATGGTTGTCGCGCTCTAACTATTTTGTTTGGCCGAAATCATTTTTGTTTGCCCCCACGCGCGCATTCCAACGGACGAACCTGTATTCGATTAGAGCTCGACGGTTTTCAAAAACTGGAGTGAACATTTGTTTGAGGGAGTATGCGAAATTCGGATACGATTTTAAACCGATTTTAAATACTGGATTTAATGTGTAGAAATTAATTAATTATTTCATTGAAAATGCAAGGGTACTGCAATAAAACTAATTTTCACTGATCTGTTATGCTAATCTATGTGACAGCACGCATACTTGACCAGTGACAATTCAATGGTTATTTTAATTTCATGAAATTGTTGCTGGATATCGTGTGTCCTGAAAATCCGAATGAAATTAAAATTTGTAATTTTTGTTTTATTTTAGTGTATATCACAGAACTAGGAAAATTGTCAATACTGGAATTAGAAAACCGGTTTTTGTATTTTAAAACGTCTGTTTCCGTGCTTTAGATATTTTTCTGCAACTTTGATAAAATGTTATTTCAAGTTTGTACACGGCTTCTATTTGTTGCTTCTTTATCATCGTTAAATTTTCGTTTATCGGTGACAATTTACTGGTTATTTTATGTTGTTCGATATCGTATGTCCTTAAAATCCGAATGAAATCAAAATTCGTAATTTTTGTTTTACTTTTATATATACCACAGAACCAGAAAAATTATGAATACTGTAATTTGAAAACCGGTTTTTGTGTTTAAAAAATTCTGTTTCCGTACTTCGGATATTTCTCTGCAGCTTTGATAGAAGGTTATTAAAAAATGGGTGCATGACTCCTATTTGTTTCTTCTTTATCATCGTTAAATTTCCGTTGTTAATAAATTGAGGAGATGTGTTTTTTCATGTTCCAAATTCATTTCTCTCCTCTTTCATAATACCATTATTTTCCATTTATACGAACGCTGTAGGAATGTTCGCAGCGCGCTATACACGGGCTGAATTGTATTCGAAATCGATTTAAATCGAGACCGTATACTGAATAGCAAACATACATGTACACATGCCGAATTTTAGTCGGACACTTTCCCGTGTCTCGTATTAATGAAAATTTCGAGGTGCGGCGAACGCATGCGCGGCCACAGGTTCGAATGCTCCAGATTGGAAACTGGGTTATCAAAATAAGGAAATTGCGTGTCCTTCCGGGGTGGAACGCAATTCCAAGGAAACTAGTCCATTGGCAAACACACGGGAAGGGTATTCAAATTAGTCAGAGGCAAACAGCTGCGTTGTACATTTTATTCATACCTCGTTCGGGTGTGGGCGCGCCGCAGTCCGCAGGATTATTCGTGCCAGGAGACGGAGGATCACCGGGAACGGATGTCCGTCACGATTTGCTGTTAATTTCGTCCGTGCCAAGTTCTCCGCGGAAATCGAAACAACAGAGAGTGGACGCGCGCGCGTTCTATTTCGACTGTGTGCTCTCATAACAGAGAACCACCGGACAGCCATCTTACGTAGGACGGTGTAGGCACTGCTATCGCGAGGAACAGCTTGTCCAGGATGGTCAGTGTCGGGCGATAAAACCAATCACGTGCCAAGGAGAGATTAACATTCGGATGACGGCGATCCGTGCAAAGCTGTGTGCCCACAGGAAATCAAACAGGACTCGACTCTAGATGTTAACACTGTGTCGACAGCGTATCGGGTAATCCCTAAATCACCACCGTTTCCGGTTGTACCACCAGTTACCGATCTGTATATTTTTGTGAATCGGAATAGTGATCGTCCCATGAAAATACGTATTGTACAGTTTTCTTTCGACGTAACTTCCTCGACTTATACAGTCAAGCCGCCATAGCAACCCTGATCATAAATACGGTGAAATCCGGTCCCGAACGTTCGCCTTATATCAGAGCAAGACTGTAGTCTTGTCGAGACTGTGTCGACAGCGTATCGGGTAATCCCTAAATCACCACCGTTTCCGGTTGTACCACCAGTTACCGATCTGTATATTTTTGTGAAACGGAATAGTGATCGTCCCATGAAAATACGTATTGTACAGTTTTCTTTCGACATAACTTTCTCGACTTACAAAGTCAAGCCGCCATAGCAACCCTGATCATAAATACGGTGAAATCCGGTCCAGAACGTTCGCCTTATATCAGAGCAAGACTGTAGTCTTGTTGAGACTAACGTCCGATCACCTTGAAAACCCTGATCCAAAATACGGTGATAGCGGGCTCTGAACCTTCGCCTTATATCGGAGCAAGACTGTAGTTAGTCTTGTTCAAACTACTATCAGATCATCATGAAAACCCTTGTCCGAAATAGGGTGAGAGCGGGACCGTAACCTTCGTCTTATATCGGAGCAAGACTGTAGTCTTGTCGAGATCAAATTCAAGCTGCCATAGCAACCCTGATCCGAAATACGGTGAAAACGGGCCCCGAATCTTCGCCTTATATCGGAGCAAGACTGTAGTCTTGTTGAGACTAACGTCGGATCACCATGAAAACCCTGACCCGAAATACGGTGATAGCGGGCTCTGAACCTTCGCCTTATATCGGAGCAAGAATGTAGTTAGTCTTGTTGAAACTACTATCAGATCATCATGAAAACCCTGATCCGAAATAGGGTGAGAGGGGTTCCCGAACCTTCGCCTTATATCGGAGCAAGACTGTAGTCTTATTGAGATCAAATTCAAGCTGCCATAGCAACCCTGATCCGAAATACGGAGAGAGCGGGCCCCGAACCTTCGCCTTATATCGGAGCAAGACTGTAGTCTCCTCGACAAGAAAGTGAAGCCGCATAGGTACCCTCATTCGCAATACGTCGAAAGCCGTTCCGAGCCATGGACTTATAGCGGAAGAGAACTCTGGTAATCGTTGAAGACACGGGAATCGATTTTACCAGTGGCACCGATCGTTCGCGAATTTTCGCGATTTAGGAGATTTCTTTTTTCTTTTTTAGAAGATGCCAGAGACAGTAAAGCTCACGACGGAATATCATAAAAGCGCTATTAGCGAATCTGACGCGATCTGCTATGCAGATTAATCGTATTCCCTGACCCGCCTTGCACCACGGCTGAAGAATATCGCCTAGGGATATTAGGTATGCACGGCGCGACGCGGCGACCATAAATCAATTTGTATCCCGGCCGTAATGTGTTCATAATTCATGCTTAGCCTAACACGACTATACGTAAGCGGTGAAAAATTAATGCGTCGAAAATAGCCACCGCAATTCCGCCTTATTATCGCGGAGCCCTTCGATGGCCTATTCCCCTTGAGCACGAGTGCTTTTGTTAGCGTACACACCCTGTATCTTCGTGTGCACGTACAGGGTGTCCTGTAACTGGTCGCCTAACAAGAAAAGAGACAATTCTGTTGCAAACATGAAGTAAAACATGGAGTATGTTTTTCTGCATTTTTCTAGCATCTTCTGAATTCGTTTTTGTGAAATATTTAATAAACCAATCTTCAACATCGATTTATATAAAAATTGAAAGTTCCATTCAGATGGATCTGTTTTCATATTGTGTTGCCAATTACTATTTCATAAAGCTCAAATTATTTTATATTCTTTGTATGAGCCATATGTTTAGCAACACTATTACTCTATTCTACGTTGAACAGCAATACTTTTTTCATTTCGATTCTAGAACAGTAATCTAAAAGAAATTATGCAATACTAAGTTATAAAATACTATCAAGTTTTAGAAAGATATTAATTAAATTGTACCAAAATATGTTTTAGAATCGTCATTAGATACTGAATTGAAATGTTCCTAAGGCGTCACTCGATTCATGACACTGGCATATATACAAGATTGTACAACATGTACGTATTTAGTGGATTATACATAACAATTACGTTGATGTAAAACCTGTAAAACCAGTTATTATTTTATTGTTACCAGACCATAAATTTAATGGATCTAAAATGAAAAAGTGGAATATAAAGCAGGAGAAGTGTTGACAAAATTTAAAAATAATGCTACATTATTGTCAACTTACTAAAATTATTAAAGCACGGAATAATTTTCTATTTAATTCCCATTTCTTGCAATCGATGCTGAAACTTTTCATGCCGCATAAAAGTTCGCAGACGAATCGTTACATTTATGTCCGTAACATTATTCACTCTGGTCGCGCGTCGTTTAGAAGACTGGTCTCATTGTTTATCGATCGTGTATCGATGGTGTATTTTTTCAGAGATTTCATGGAACCTGCCTGACGCTGGTCGAAACTAGGAGTCCAGGAAAAAGAATTTTCGAGCAACGCGCCAAAGCACGCGATAACTCGACCGAATTTTGTTTAATCTTCCTCGATTCCGTTCATTAATGGCGCAGCGCATTCCGGATGTGCTCCGCATGTTAATTACACGGCTATTAAATTGCCGGCGTGATCATTACCGAACTGAAACGGCTGCCAATACAGCCGTTTCTGCTCGGTGTACACCGTTAATGGGTGTCGTTGCACGCTCCATCGGGAGAAAAAAAAATTAATTCGTTTCTCGCGTGACGAGCTCAAAATGTATTTTTCCGCTTGGAACCGACAAGGGGAGTTCCGAATATAACTCCCAACGATTTCAATGAAATTTGGCGCGATGATAGGTCTGTATCCCTAATCAACGTAATTACGATTCCAGGTCTCGGGTGCTACCCAGTTTTAAGATAACTGCGCGTGCTATTCAGAAAAGTGACAGAAATTCACAGTTACTCACAGCCCTGAAGAGTGTCCAGCCATTAACATTACAAATAAATATAAGCTTCCAATCGAATTAGAAAGCTCACCTCGACGGCGAAGAACGTCAAGTTGTAATTATTTAATTTACAAATGATATAGGTTTCAGTTACCTTATGCAAAATTGTCTAAATCATCAAATTCAGCATACACAATCCATTGATAGAATAGTCGTTAATAATTAGATTTCGGATTTTATTCGCTTTTCACAAAAATGAGTAGGTGCATTTCAGAAAGATTAAAAGTGTTTAACAATGTCGATATACTATTTTTAACATATAAAAAAGGTTAAATGAAAAACATTAAAAATATAAGAAATCAAAACTCTTCATGAGAAAAATAAATTTTTATTCAGTTCCTATAGATTGTGATTCTATAAAAATTTTATTTTACATAAATATTCTCAGTGTAATCCTTAGATTGTAGATGTCCATTCAAATGTACACTGTGGTGACAGGAATAAGAAATAAAATAGAATTTTGTTTCTCATGTATTAATGTATTTACTGCAGCTGTCTTATTCAAAATTCTAATTCATTATTTTTAGTAACACAAAAACATAAATATTGTTAGTTTGTTTGTCAGGTGAAAGAACAGGAAGGTATGGTTGCGACAATGTTGATTAGCCCTCACAAAACAGATGCTTTTGACGATTTTAAAACAGCCAAGGCTAGGTTCTTTAAAATTTTTGTTCACTAATTTTATTTTACATATGATCTTCATTTTTTACAAGTTGATCTTTCTTCTTCTTTTACAGTTGATCTTCTTATTGGATCTAATACATAAACCTTGTAATACAAAGTGACCACTACAAAATTAGAATTTAGACGAGACGTTTGCGATTCTGGGTCAAAACGTACCCAAGTGCCACCACTCGAGAGTTAATAATGTACAATTAATTTTTCAACCAAAAAATATTAATGTTATCACGCCAAACTTCATAAACACGTCTGCACCCTCTCCTGGAAATTTATCATAATAAATTTCATCGAATCGTACACATTGTATTGTAATGAATAAATAATAATTACAATATTTGATGTCATCAATTACTACGTTGATATTTCAACAATATTTAACAACAGTATGAATATTTACATGCATAACCATCGTCTGATGAAAAACAAATGTCGCATCAGTCTTTTATGTTTTGTATTGAGACAGTTTGTACAGACCAATTCATTGAACACTAACATTAACCTAGGTTACTATTTCTATTATGTTATTTTCAGTTCGTTTACATATAGCCAGCAAGATCGCATCGCACAATACTACAGAAATAAATAGCTCGTAGGAAAGGAACAATTTTCGAAGACACAGCAACCGTGTTCATAATAGTCGAGGGTAACTTCGAGCTTCGCGAGCGTGCCAATGCTTATGGTCGAGGGTGTTCGTAATGCGCTTAATTTCAATACTCCTTGCTCGCGAACGACTTCAAGTTCCCGATAATGAGATTATTTTCGCTCGGAGGGTTAAGGGTTGACTCGGGAAAATATCGCGAGGGTTAATTTCGTTTGGAAAGTCAGCTGGACGCAAGCAACAGTCCGTGTCGCTTGCGAAACATTCTGAGCGAGCTTTTCTGTACGAGAAAACCGGTGTCTTATCCCCGGCAAGTCGGACGGCTTTCGACTTGCGAGAACCCCCACCCCCTCAGTCGAGGATTTCTTTGTCTCGCGGCCATTATGATAGAAATCGAAACTTAGTCGTCGCTGGAACGACTTTAACGGGACGCGATCGGGGCGAAATTGATCGGCCATCGGTCGACGTGAAACGGGGGCCTGAAAAGAAACTTTCCCGTTCCTGGCCAACTAGCGGAACGAAAAGGAGTTGGAGCGAGGGGTGGGGGAGTAACAGGAGCAAAAGACAGTTAATGCCCACTACATCTGTCAAGCCTTGAGCGTATCGCGTTCCCGTGGACGTCACGCGATTCGATATCGTGCAAATGTAGCTCCCCGGGGGCTAATGCGAAATTGAAATCTGCTTCCGGCCCGGAGATTCCCTGTTAAACTTTGGAACAAAGTGGCGTCGCAGGAATAATTCAACAATAGCTTTGAACGTCGCACGAACATGATAACGATATATTTATACCGTAATCATCATTTAGAAATTTAACACTTTGCGCGCATAGCTCGTGGAATCCGTTCACAGCGCATCACAGCTTGCTTTATCCTTCGAAATTTGTGTCTTATCAATAGACTGCGTATTTTATGCAATTACGAACGAAATCAATTGGTGAGATACAAAACATTAGAAAGGGTGAAAGTATTTAAAAATATCAATATATTATTTTAAAATTCTTGAAATGATTAGCCGTAGAAACACATTTCTATTTGGCCTCTGTTCCTTGCAATTCGTGCAAACAATTTTTATTACTTATTACATATTTTACACCGGGGACGTTATTTAGTTACAAACGTGGTAGAACGTTTATTGAACCTGTATGTACATTCGAAATTCATCGTATTGGCATGCCTGTGCGTGCTATAAATACACAAAACCTGCAGTTTATTGATAATGTACTGCCAGTCGAGCCTGCACAAAATGGCTTAACAATGACGCGTGTTTATATGCGTTTTGTAAAAGGATGCAGAGCATTTTAACATGTGCACCGTTGCTAGGTGATCTACGTTTAATTTATTTATTACTTTATAAAAAGATATTGTTTCTAGCAATTATTTTGATTCTCTATATGCAGTAGAATGTAGAGTGTCGATTGAAACATTTTCAATTATTATGATAACGGTAATAATAAATATAATTAGGTTTAGATAGGAAATGCCAATACGCTGTGCGATACAATGTTAATTTGTAACAATGCGTCTTGCAACAATGCAAGAAGCGTTTCACCATCGCTTATTAATAGCAATAAAGTGTTTGTTACACTATCAATCGCTTGCAAATGGTTTGCTGACGCAAACAAGTCGGAACGCGCCAGAAATCGGATACGTTAAACGGTGCCATTATTGAAACGTTTCCTTCGAAGTTTACCAACGAACTTTATTTGTGGCTTCCGACGACGCATTCGCTCAAAACTGCCTCGAGGATTGCTATTAATTCCGAAGCCTGGTCTACTCCCATACCTCGCCGGTGCTTGTACAGACCTCAAATTACTGGACGTTACCATGTGCGATAACATGGTTACCGACGCGCAATCCACATTACGTATAAACATTTATATTGTACTTTAATATATAGAATTATAGAGACAATGTAGCGACAAGACGTATCTGCGTACATAATTATTGAATTTTTCCCGTACGTCCTACTTGTCGTTAAGCTATACTTCTGAATTTCTAAACTTTTCTGATTTTCGTAGCACCGCTTTTACTATCATATTCTCCTGATACAAAGCTCAATTTTCGAAAAATTTTGACGATCAGAATTATCATTGACTTATACTACTGAATTTCGTGCCACCTCTTTCGATATCATATTCTCCTGTGACAAATCTCAATTTTCGAAAAATTTTGTCGATCAGAATTATCATTGACTTATACTACTGAATTTCGTGCCACCTCTTTCGATATCATATTCTCCTGTGACAAATCTCAATTTTCGAATATTTTGACGGTCTGACTTGTCATTGACTTATACTACTGAATTTCGTGCCACCTCCTTCGATATCATATTCTCCTGTTAGAAATCTCAATTTTCGAATATTTTGACGGTCTGACTTGTCAGTGACTTATACTACGGAATATACTACAGTGTTGTTGAAGTCTTCTGAGACCTGAAGACTTCTAGAGAGAGAGAGCAGTCTTCTTCCCTAGCCTGAGAGATACTGAACGCGAAAGATGCTCGCAGCGACTTAAATAGGAAGCTGCACAAGGTAGAGTTGGGTAGAGCTTCGATTGTTGCTCGAACAATTTTCATGGCTGCACAGCTCGTGAATCGTAACACGAAAACAATGAAAATATTCAAACAAATGTGAATATTAGTATTAGCAAGAACTGAATATTCTATATACTTGATTTTTAGTACGGATGTGTGTATGATTTGGAGTCTATAGTAGTCTGTGTATTTAATCAGAATTGATCGCGTTTTCGTGGATCTAGTTTCAACATTTATCTACATTTATCGATTCGGTTCGTGTGAAACACGAAACCCCATATGGTGATTGGTCTACTCCTATACTTCGTCTGTGATAAAACTCCGCAGTCGTATACGTATAATTCACCACTACACATTTTCCCTCAACTTTTGTCGAATTTAAAAACGCACCTTTCCCGCGGTTACCTTTTTCTTAAAAATCGACTGAAAACTGGCAATTGTAGTTGAATCTCTTCCAAAAATTCCATCACAAAAAATAGGTGTGTTACAGCAGAAAGGATTTTCGAGAATGTTGAACTTCGAAATTTGACTTCCGGCCGGTAAAAACGCATTCTCAGACCACTGTGCAATCGAACGTCTGACGTTCGGGGAACGTTTTCCCTTTCTTTCTGGAATATTTCCCTCGCGGAAAAAGCCTCTGGGTGGGTGAAAAGATAGCAGCGAAAGGGGTGGAGTCTGAAAGAGAGACGCACACGTGACAGGAATGACAAAAAAGGTAATCCCGGCTGACAGGTATCCAGTCGCTAGGGGAGGCGGACGCGACAGAGAGTCATTGACTCCGAAAACCTTGTTCCCTCCTCTCTTCGACCCTTCGGGCACCTCGATGATTAGATCCCGCCCTTCGACGCGTATTTTCCAAGGATTTGCCGATAAGTAGTACGACTAAACTTCTACAAGGGCCGGTTACTTTGAGAGTAAATGTGTGAACGTTCAGGTGTAAGTCACTTTTTCGAACACTGAGAAATCGACTTTACATGAACTTTAACAGGTCCGCTGCTAGCCTCACACACATCCAATAACCATAATTTATTTTGTGTTTCACGTAACGAAAATTCGATGGACCATTCTTGTAAGTAGACTGTGGATTTTATGCCTCGATCACAAATTCAACACTATGAACACATCAGTATCTGTATGTTTTAACCAATTAAAATGTTCAATAAATGACAACTGCATCTGACGTAATATTGCATGGAGGAACTAGCCTCACGCATATTCATTGACCATAATTTTGTGTTCACAAAATGAAATTTATGGATCATTCTTATACATAATTACACTGTGGATTTTATGCATTTATGATAAAAATGGTTTGGTCAAAAGTACAATTGAATGATGCTGTTCTCGACGTATTAACATTATTCAGAGGGAAAATGCACTTCTCACACATATGCATCGATCATAATTTTCTGTTTCACAAAATGGAAAATTGATGGATCATTCTTATACATAATTGGACTGCGGATTTTATGCGTTGATGGTAAAAATGGTTTGGTCAAAAATACTTGGTCAAATGGAACGATGCCATTCTCGACGTATTAACATTATTCAAAGGGAGAAATGTAGTTTCTTTTAATTTCTGTTTCTTACAACCGGAGAATTTTCATTTCGCGTGGTACGTATAATCGTTGTATTTTTTAATTGAATAAGCACAATGTACTATTTGAAGGGAGGTACACAAAATGACAGATGTTTTTAACAATGTGGAAGAACGTTGCAATTGTTTGTTAGTTGGACAGTTGCTACACGGTCGGTAGAGTCGTTTACCTCCTCGACTCTGCAACTCGCTTCAGGACTGTTTTGCAGCTCGATCGTTGTAAACGCGTTTGTTTTTCCCGGTATGGACAGAGGATGATGATTGCGATGTCTCTTATTGCCCACCAGG
Source organism: Halictus ligatus (assembly GCA_028454255.1). NCBI lineage: Eukaryota > Metazoa > Arthropoda > Insecta > Hymenoptera > Halictidae > Halictus > Halictus ligatus. The sequence continues at coordinate 6,081,142 of CM052135.1, forward strand.
GTGCAATTCTGAGAGGGGGAAAAAAAGGAGCAGTTCGCATAGACGAGCTCGTTCTCCGACACGTTGTAGCGAACGTTGCAAGTTGCCGTTAAAAATATATTTGTCTTCAATTTTCCGCTGGTATTTATCCTTCCGCTCGAGCAATCGCAATTTATTATTGCAACGCTTGTTAAAAGAGATCCAGTTTATTCTTTCGCGAGGCTGCGCGATCCACTCGGAACATTCCCAGAATGTTTTCGTTCCGAAGAGAACAGCCGAGACGAGACTTCGATTTGCTCGGCGGATATTTGTTCTCGCGAGCCCGGTCAGATTAATTGCTATCACCTTCCTGGTCCCCTGCGTTGTGTTCGCACAATCCGTCGCCTCCTGGAAAAATTAATATTTGCCTTGCTGTACGTGCTAATGTCTTAGTTTTTAGAGAGAATTGAAAACGCGATTGAAGTTTTTCCTTTTATTATTGTTACGCGCAATGTCACTTTTGATCACGTCGTCTACGAACAGTTTTGGAACCATAAATCCACTACTACGAATTCCCAAATGAAACTTGATGAGAGAGGTAGATTTGCAGAAGTAGCATTTTCGAAAAATCGATTTCTTCGTTTCACCAAATGTAGGAATCCCCTTAACCTCTTCGGGGACGAATTGTTTAAAGTGAACAAATGACTCAACGTTTTATTTCATAATTTTTCTTAATTTTGTATCAGCACCAAATTTTCTCAACCCCTTCGCCTCTTCAGGGACGAATTGTTCAAAGTGAACAAATGACTCAACGTTTTATTTCATAATTTTTCTTAATTTTGTATCAGCACCAAATGTGTGCAACCCCTTCACTTCTTCAGGGACGAATTGTTTAAAGTGAACAAATGACTCAACGTTTTATTTCATAATTTTTCTTAATTTTGTATCAGCACCAAATGTATGCAACCCCTTCACCTCTTCGGGGACGAATTGTTTGAAGTGAACAAATGACTCAACGTTTTATTTCATAATTTTTCTTAATTTTGTATCAGCACCAAATGTGTGCAACCCCTTCACTTCTTCAGGGACGAATTGTTTAAAGTGAACAAATGACTCAACGTTTTATTTC